>JAJOOR010009901.1:0-21777 GCA_036250505.1 Solanum acaule
GAAACTAATGTACCTGCCATACTGATTGCTGAGCACATGGATCCACATCCTTTTTCAAAAGCATTTCATCTCGCAGCAGCAGAACCTGCTTCCAAACCACTTCAGTCCCATAATCCTTCCACTTAGATCTTTCTGGCAAAGTACCAATGGCAAGATCACAAGGATTTTTTGCAACTTCACTTACCCACTTCACCATATCCAAGTAAGATTCTCGCTTCCTCTTCCTACTAATGCAATCTTCCTCAACCATAGTGGACTTCGTTAACGACTCATCTGTTCCATTTCCATGCAGAACACTAACACTTTCCCTTCCCTTGACAGACTTCAAATGTTCTTTGTCATAGACAACACTCCTAGTTTCATCAATATCCTTTACAGTAATCACATTGCTGTACAAATTACTTTGACCATCAAATTTCTCATTACTTTCATTCAACCCATCAAAATCCTGAGCCTCATCACCATCTGTAGTATCAACACCTTTCTTCCTCAATTTACATTTCCCATTTTCACCGTCTTTAGCTTTTTCATCCGAAATCTTCATTAGAATCTTCTTCAGATCCAACTCAACATCCATTGGAACTCCATCCCCACCTGAATCCAAATCACATTTACTCACCTTACTCGTAACACTACTACCATCAATTTCCCTAACTCTCAACATCCATTTCTCTAATACACCCAAATACTTAACATAAACCAATTTCAAAGCCATCCCATAACTCGAATCGAACCCACAATCCATACCCACTAAACCCCACAACCCACTTTCAGAAACTCTTTGATACCCACCATTTTTCCTCACAACCAAGTAAAGCTTGAACAAATCCACTGATTTCCCATCACCCAACATCGGAGGTAATGGCCTATAACACAAACTCCCAGCAACTTCTTTCAAGCATATAGTAAAAACTTCTATGAACAACAGCTTTGCACTATCGTAATCTACTTCATTTTTCACAAGATTTTTTGGGTTTTCGGGTTTTCTGAAGCTCGTTAGGCTTGACCCATCAACTCTCTTCGACCATCCTGCCATTGATTACCAATTTCAGAATGCAAACAATTGCAGAATCAATATAAACAAAAATACTACCAAAAAACAGAGAATTTTCAACACGTAGTAAGCATTTCCATGCTTTCCAACAAGTGTATCAGTTAGAGAAAAAACTTAGACGGAAAGATACGGATCTAGCAAGGAATTTTAGCTGTAAATTTTTGGGAAACTCTAGTAATACTCGCCTTCCTTCTTCCCTTCTTCAGGGAGAAGGAAGAATTAAAAAAAAAAATCCCCGTTTTTCTATGCCAATTTTAGAAATGAAACAGTAGCTTTTATTGAAAAAAAAAAAATACTCAACATTTTTCAAGAATCTGTGAACAAAAAAGAGAAAAAACTTTCTAAGCCACTTTTAATTTAATCAAACACATAAATGAAGCTTATTTTTAAATTTGTAGTTGGAATTGGTGGTGTTATGAAATAATAATAATAATAATAATATAGTACTCCATGTAATCATAATTAAGTAATTTGGGTGTTCATATTAGTTGATTATCTTACTAAAAATAGTTGTCATATATTCGTTACCCATCTTACTAATTTTTTTTAAAAAAAAACATTAATTAAATTTTTTCTATATTACTCTTGCAACTTTTTATATTACTCTTGCAATTAATATTTTTTGAAAGTGTTTACATTTATTTGTAAAATTTTCAAGAAGTATTTTAAGGAGTGAATAAGTAAAATTATATTCTTATTTATAATTTCTTAATATGTGTATAAAAAAAAAATCAACTACATGTAATGGAGGGAGTAAATTAGTGGAGTAATGACACACTTTTAAAGAAAAATATTTTAAAATGAGAAGAGATGCTAAACAGCCATAAAATTTTGGCCAGAATTCTGAAAAGACAATTATAACATTTTTCCTTCAAAATAAAGAGATAAAATTAAGTCAAGCTCTTTGTATAAAGCATTTATTATTTGATAAGATTAATCTTTTGGGTTCCACCTATCAAAATATTTAACAATTTTGTTTCTTCTTCAATTCATTTTTTCTTCTCGTTTTCGTCATTTTACTTCTTTTTCTTACCTTTTTTTTTTAATTCTCCTGTCTCTTTTTAAAAAAATTAAAATTGTGGAGTAAATTGAAAAATAAACTAACAAAAATAAATATCTACTTTATGTCTCCAATAAAGCAATTCTATAAGATCACAAAAAAAAACACTATTTATGAGATTTAATTTCATATTTTCTGTATATAAATAATTAATACATTAAAAACTTTTATATTATAATTCAATTTTAAATACACTATTTATATTTTAAAATAAAATACTTACGCTTCATGTACTGTGAAAATTCTATACTTACACTTTCAATGAATTTTATCTATAACTAAATATATTAAAATAAAATTATTAAATGATAAACTAAAATTATAAAAAAATTGCTTTTGTGAAGTTATTCTCACAAAATTTTAAAATGAAAATAACTTTTTCATTCATGCATTTGATTTAAAAATAAGATAAAAATGTTAAGTGATACCAATTATAAGATATATCAATTGTTAGTAGTAACTTTCTTTTAGTTTAAATACGTACATTATTTATAATTTTATTTGAATGTATTTATTTTGCCTTAAAATTATTTATATATAATTTAGACGGAGTTTCATTTATGTAGAACATTCAATCTATACGATGTTTAGATTTTTTAGGAAATTAGAAATAACATTATTGGTGGATGAAACTTGTATGATTTTTATAATATAGAAGATGTGAATGTTTGATTTCAAAATATGGAGGGTGCTAAAAAAAAAAAAAATATATAGAGGGTCCATCTTCAATTGAACATAGTATAAAAATGTTTAGGGCCTGTTTGGAAAGTCCACCCTGATAATTGAATTTGGTGTAATTGATATAGTTATATTGTCTGTTCTGTTTGGTTGGACATGTAATTACCTGATCAACAAGTAATTGGGTGTAATTGGCAGAGTGTGATTACCCTCTCCAATTCACAGGGGAGACTGTGAATTGTTGGTAATTACATGGTGTAATTACAAGTTATTTGTTAATTTCTTTCTTTTATTGTTTGTTTAAATTTTTTTCATTTTAATGTATTTTGTTTTGATTTTATTAGTCTAATATTATTTATATCATTAATATTTCATTTCCTTCTTATTCTCAACCTTTACTTCATGTGATTCCATTCATTTTTTTTGTATCTTCTAAAAAAACCATTAGTATAATTTTGCTAGTATTCTAATTTTTAAATTAAAGTAGAATTCATTGTTGAACAATGTTAAGAACTTACATTTTCCTTTTCTTTTAAATTATATTTATGTATTTTATGTTGCAATTTGTCGTAAGAGTATTATGTTAAATTTTTTGTTTTTAATTTAGAACTTATGTTATAGTTTAAATTTCATTTGTTTTAGGAGTATTGACTCGATATTTTACATTACAAACTATTTTTTAAGTTAGACTTGATAGGTTATCTTTTGTCAAATGTTTTATAATTTTATGATATTATATTTATAATATTAATCTTTTTTGTCAAAACATGCATTTCATGATGTTCATAGAAATTATGTACTTTTAGTTTTTATGATTAATTTAATTAAAATATACTAAATTGAAAAATAAATCAATTATTTTTTTATAATACTATTAGTTAAGAACAAATGTTTATTAATTAATATATTTTCAAGAGACAATATATATCTTAAATATTTAATTTAATATCCTTTATTTGTCTAATATAAATTTTTAATTTTAAATAATTAATTTGTATTTTTAAAATTCAATATAACATTATGATTACATTTGTGCAACCAAACAACACACTTTTAATTACACTGTAATTACATTATGGCAAACAAACAGGTCAGTGTAATTACTAGGCTAGTAATTACTACCCTAATAATTACACAAATTTCAATTACCTGATGACTTTCCAAACAGACCCTTAGTGTAATTAATAGGGTTGATACTATAAGTTATATGAATTTATGATTTCAATAATATATTGACATTTATCATGTATAAAGTGTTCTGAGTTTTAACTGGTTTTATTGTATAATTTCAAAATTATATTTTAAAAAAATAATATATAATTTAAATTTATTTAAACACAGTAATTCATAAAATTACTTAATTAGAGCTCATATTAATAACAAATATCAGTAATAATTCACAAGTTATCAAGTCGGCAAAACATAGAGGCGCAAGACTACAACATTAATGCTAAACACTCTCTTGGGTTGTTGTTAACTAGGGATAACACTTAATTATTTAAGTATGTGCTTTAATTTTTTAAAACATACTCCCTATGTCCCTATTTACTTGTCCATATTTCCTCTTTTAGTTGTCCCTATTTACTTGTCCACTTTGACAAATCAAGAAAGGACAACAAATTTTTTCCTATTATACCCTCATTTAAACTTCTTAAAAATTTCTAGTAAGCTATAATTTATCCTTTTTGGAACTAGACAATACATTTATTATACTTGGAGAGTTACATAATCCTTTAAGTTACCCATAAAGCATTTTGTTAGTTTATGAGTAAAAATTTTGAACAATTTTTTTACTCAAAAAAATGGATAGAAATAAACTTGAAGTTTCAACTAATACTCCTATAAAAGTAGAAGGCTCACTTATATTGATTGAAGATCCAAAAATTATTGAAGTCAAAAATTTAAAAAGGAAAGATGAAGATCGAATAGAAGCATTAGAAGAATCAAAGGGAAAAATTAAACATATTGCAGCAGGCAAAATAGATTTGAACAAATTTCCTGATGGAGAAGAGATATTTGATGATTCAGAATTACAAAAAACATTTGATAAAATGTTGAAAATATTACTTCCGAAATTTTACTAAGAGAAAATGAGTTTTGTGTAGGCATAATAATTTCGTTCATTCTCTGTTCCAATTACATTATGGCTACGAGCCTTGAATTTTTTATCTTTATATTGAATGTATTTTCGTACCTGAAGCATTACATCATAGTAATATGAAATTTCTCTTCTTTTGTTTGTTTCCTTTTTTTTACAATCAGTGGTCTATATTTATTGCACATATACTGCTAGGTTCCATGATGCTACTTGATCCTTGTAGTATTTAAAAATTTTCAGCATCTCATTGTTTAATGTTTATGTTCTTTTACTGGAATATCATTTGCATTTCAAAAAAAAAATCATGAAAATCTACCTAATTTCATACACACATTTGCATTACGAATGTTTTAAGAAAATATTTATAAAACTACAACTTTAATGTAACGAACTAGGAAGACGATTCATCACATCATTTACTACTTCAGAATCACACTTTAAACTAATAGGTAGTTGCCCTGTTCTTTCTAATATTTCTTTCTTAATATGCGGAATATTGTTCTTATTAGAACCTCCAATTCGCATAATTTCTTTCATACACGATTGTAGTGTCTGCGATTGGACATATGTGCCGGAAAAACATCATAAGCATTGGTAACAACACTAATAAGCTCGTCAATATTTTTCGGAGTGTTGTAAGGCTTGAATAGCCCTGAAAAATCCCAAATCCAAAACATTCATATCAGGAGAATTTGGTGGTTGACACATTAGGCGGATGTCAAATCCATCTTGTGAAGCTACTTGTCGAAATTCTTCATCGTTTATTTTGACATGAGTTCGAGCATTATCTTGTTGAATATATATTGGATGAGTAGAGTCGTCAATTGGCCATTTTTCCTTTATAGAAAGAATAGCCTTATCAATTAAAAAATGACCGTATGACGTCCCTATTCACTACACTTATTGGTTTTGTCTCTAGCGTTCCTGCAGGACGATTAACACTGCCTCTTTGTGCTTCCTCTTGTATAACAAAGGGCCATATACCAATTTTTCCAGAGAACAACACATTTCCTAAAGCATCATCAATCCAATTTGCACAATATTGTACATATCAATGAAACTTGGGTCATCTGGAATGAACCATTGACAAGCAGAATTGTAGTCGAGATATCTTATTTTGCTCTGTCAAAAAAGGCTTTATAGTATTTGAGTGCCTTCGTATCTCTTCTCCTTTCAAACGTCTACCCAAAGTACTTTTGTTTACATCTAATGAGCAAGCAAGAGCCCGGAGAGTTGTCCGCTTTCTAAGAGGGGTTTCTCGAAAATGATTAACGTCAATTTCAATCCTCTTACGACCACAATTTTTTGCTTTTCTCCGGGATACATCATTTTGTGTACCAGAACCTGATTGCTTCCAAATCCGCAATGATACTGAAAAATGTGATGCTATCATTTTCTGTACTCCTTGTCGCAATTTGCCGTTCACACTCTTTGCGAGTAGCATTTCATACAATGATATTCGTTTATCATTGCTTAATTCTCTTGTTGTACTTGATGATTGTGACAACTCTTCATCATCACTAGTCACTACAATTACTATCTGTATGATTTTATTATTTTTAAGAAAATAGAGCACAAGTATACACATTAGAGACAATTCACATCATAAAAGACATACTAAAACAAATAAACTAACATTAGTTGATTAGTTTAGAGCATTTTTTTTTCATTTATTTAAAACTGTCATTTTTGAATTCTAAATTAATAGAGGGAGTATTTAAAAAACATTAAAAAAAAATTTTAAAAATTGGAAAAAAATATATTGTATGCATACCAATGTTTATATATGGCACTTCATGTGTTGTTTGTGGTCCTGAATCAAATGGTATATCCTCTTCTGCAGATGGCTCAGTATTTAGATCAAACGAAATTTGATTGACTGAAGAAGGTGTTGGGTTATGAAGGTGAATAGGGCGTCATGCGGAAGCTTATAATTTGCAAATCATATGGTTGATAAATGAGATAACAAAAACTTATACTAAAAATAAAAATATTATTATTATTATATGGAATTTGGCCAATTGGCCTACATATTAAAAACTAATAAAAACATATTAAAATTGTAGAGAGAAAATCTCCCCATAAACAAAAGTCCTAAATAACTACATTGTGGATTCTATTGTGTTATGCTATGAGAATAGGGATCTTCAATTTATAGATGTCCAAACATTTCCTCTAAGGAAAGAATAAACCAAATATGGAAGAAAATTATATTTTCCTTTCAGAAAAAATTCAAGCATTTATGGTAATACTTTGACTTTTCTTTAAGGAAAAAAATAAACTTCAAATAAGGTAAGAAAATCGGGTAAAACCCTAACAAATCTCCCCTTTTGGCTGGATTTTCTTGACAAAACTTGATCCGTCTTCTTCAGATGCATGATATCTTCGTTCTTCACATAGTCTTCATCACTGCTGTTTGCCATGGTTAAAAATAAAGTTTAAAATATATGGGTTAAAAATGGTTTAAAAATATTTTATTTTTATTTTCAAAGATGCAGCAACAAGAATGTTGAAAATATGGTTTTAATCTTTTCTCCACATGTAGCTGGACAAAAATCTTCTTTATCATCAAATTGGTTACAAATTGATTTGAAACCGCCTTGAACCTGTCTTCAACCTCAATGAACCAGGGTTATTGAACCATTGGATCATTGAACCATGTGCTCTGATACCACTTGTTGGGTTCTGAAGGGTGATTAGGGCGTCATGCGGAAGCTTATAATTTGCAAATCATATGGTTGACAAATCAGACGACAAATAAAAACATACTAAAGATATATTATAAAAATGGTTTGGTCAAACGACCTACATATTATAAAACTAATATAATATTGAAAAAAACATAAATATATTTAGGAGAAAATCTCCCCATAAACAAGACTCTTAACTGACTACATTGTGGATTCTCTTGTGTTTTTCATATGAGAAGAAGGGTTTTCAATTTATAAAGTTCCAAACTTTTCTTCCAAGGAAATTATAACTCAAATATGGAAGAATATTATATTTTCCTTCCAGGAAAAATAAAAACATTTATGGTAATGCTTTCTCTTTTCTTTTAGGAAAAAATAAACTTCAAATAAGGTAAGAAAATCAGGACAAAACCCTAACAAATCTCCCATTTTGGCTTGAATTTTCTTGCATCATAATCTTGATCCTCTTTCTTCACACAATCTTCATGTATCACTGCTGCTTACCATAATTTAAAAATTGATATGGGTTAAAATTGGAGCCCTGTGTTAAAAGTGATGAACAGGGTTGAAAGTGGAGCTCATGCGTTAAAAGTAATATGCATGAGTTGAAAGTGGAGCTCATGTGTTAAAAGTAAGATGCATGAGTTAAAAGTGAGCTCATGCGTTAAAAGTAAAGATACATGAGTTAAAAGTGGAGCTCGAGCATTAAAGTTTGCAGGGGTTGAAAGTTGGAGCCCATGCTCTAAAATAAGCATGAGTTGAAAATTGATTTTGTTTTAAACGATGGAGCAGCAGGATATTATTGAAAATATATTTGAATTTTTTTTCTCCACATGTAGTAGCACAAAAATCTTCATTATCATCACGTTGATTACAAATTGATTTGAAACCATCTTGAGCCTTTCTACAACCTCATTGATCCATAGGACCGTCGGACCATGGGATCGATGGACCATGTGCTCTGATACCACTTGTTGGGTTATGAAGGTGAATAGGGCGTCATGCGGAAGCTTATAATTTGCAAATCATATGGTTGATAAATGAGATAACAAAAACTTATACTAAAAATAAAAATATTATTATTATTATATGGAATTTGGCCAATTGGCCTACATATTAAAAACTAATAAAAACATATTAAAATTGTAGAGAGAAAATCTCCCCATAAACAAAAGTCCTAAATAACTACATTGTGGATTCCATTGTGTTATGCTATGAGAATAGAGATCTTCAATTTATAGATCTCCAAATATTTCCTCTAAGGAAAGAATAAACCAAATATGAAAGAAAATTATATTTTCCTTTCAGAAAAAATTCAAGCATTTATGGTAATACTTTGACTTTTCTTTAAGGAAAAAAATAAACTTTAAATAAGGTAAGAAAATCAGGGTAAAAAACCCTAACAGAAGGCTCATCTATTGAATTACTTGAATTAAAACTAGGACTAGGTAATGAATCAACAATAGTATTGAGATCGGGTATAGATTGTGCAACACCGTAAGAATCATCCACCTCAACATAAATATTTAAATCTACATTCATTAAACTTGATTTATTTTGTCTTGTATCCATTGGTTGTTTGATTTCTCATTTCATTGAAGCATTTTTTATAACAAAATATTTTGGTGGGAAATTTTTAAATGTTACAAAAAATTGTAAAAGTGTATGTTGTTTCTCTCCAATTTATTTCACTTGAATTCAAAGAAGTGGCTGTAATTTTGAAGTGAAAAGTTGTCATAAATACAGTAAATAAACTTATGAACTTCTCAAGCATTGATTAGTTATCTTGAGTGAATTTATTTTGGAATTATAAATTGTACTATAAGGGTAAAATTGTAACTTCACTATGCTAATCATTGTTGCCTTAATATGTGTGCCATTTCTAAAGTGGACAACTAAATAGGGGCAAAGGGAGTAATAATTAACAAATACGCAAAACTACAACATTAATGTGTAACTATATTGGCTTCTCGTTAAATAGGATCGACACTTATGAACCATATGATTTTTATTATTTCTATAATGTGTCAATGTCTATCAATTCGAAAGTACTTTGAGTTTTGATTGTCGTTATTGAAATATTTTCAAATTATATTTAAAAATTTATTTTCATGTATATTTTAAATTTGCTTAAACATAATAATTACTTCAACTACCTAATTAGAGCTCATATTAATAACAAATATAAGTAATGATTCACAAAGCATCAAATCGGCAAAACACAGGGGCACAAGACTACAATATTAATGCTTGGCTCTCTTGGGTTGTTGTTATCTAGGATCTATACATATGAACTAGAGTGTACTGAGTTTTGACTGTTTTTATTGAACTTACATTATATTTTTTTTAAATTATTTTAAATTAATTTATATAATAAATACAATAAAATTACTTAATTTTTTTTAAAAATTAATCAGTTTCTAAAAAAATATTAATTTGAGGGCAAAAAAATAATAATATTGTGACTACAACTATATATACTTAATATTTTAATATATCATTTAATAACAAACTTTTTTTTATATAAAATAACAAATAATATTAATAAAGAACATATATATGTGATGAAACTTTGATCTAGTTCATGTTTAACATATTTGTGTTGTCATTATCATCGGAGAACTATGAAGATGTTTAATTTTTCTGTTACTGTTTTGTATAAAGTTTATTTTGAAATCATAAAGAACTTTCTATATCTTTTCTGTGTTATTATAATTTTTCAATGAAACACTATCAACATTTTTATCCAACACATATTTGTATATGTCTCTAGTACTAAAATAAATTAATAAATAAAATATTAATTTTAATAAGTCTTTATTTGTGTGTGATGTGATTCATATACGGTCAAGGATATGAAGACAATCACATAATAGAAGAAACGTGATGATAATTTCAGTTTTCTTCATATTTCACTCACATACATTCTAAGTATAATCAGATAAAATATATTTATATTATTTAATTTTTTTCTAGAAAATCGGTGCGTAACAACAACTCCTTTAAATAAATAGGAGTAATTGTTTAGTCAATTCAATTAATTTCATATTTTAAATTTTGAGTATTATAGATATAAACTTTTAATATTTATATTTAGATATAATTTATCTTTTCACGGTTAAAATTTACAAACTAAAATAGATAATCTACCCTTTACTCCTCTTTTTTACTTTTTAATTTTTTTAATTTTTTTAATCATTTAAGAAATAAGAAATGGAAAATAAATAAACAAATAAGTAAAAAGGAGGAAATTTTGAAACTGAAAAAGAGAAGAAGACACAAATGAAGTAAAACATATTATTGTCACATTTTCAAAAAATAATAATTGTAAAACAATTTTCTTTTTAGATCTTGAAAATTTCAAGAAAAAAGAGTGTGTCACGATCCCAATTGCTGTGATTGGCACCCACACTAACCCTCCGGTGGGAGAACCATTACTACAACCCGTCTAAGCAATTTTAAAGAGACTAAAACATTTAAAGATACATAAGCAGGTTTAAATGACTAAATGAATACGGAGTTCCCATAAACTCCAAAGGTCTAACAAACAACTATTCCGGAAATTCAACCCCTAGAACTAAAAGTCATTGTACGAAAACTCTGTTAACCAACAAGTCTAAGGAAATGGGGTGCAACCCCAAAAAATAAACATCAACAAAGTCTAAACATATAGTCTGAGTCCGAAAAGAATGGACTAAACTAAGGAGGGATCCATGACAGCCTGAAAGAATTGGCTCACCCTTAAATCCGATCTCGGTCAACGATTTCCTAGCTGAGGTCTGTCAGTAGCCGCCTGAAGATGGCTTGTACTCAACAAAGAAAGAGTAAGTGCAGTATCAGTACACAAACCACGGTGTACTGGTAGGAGCACACGACTACTCCGGTAAGCAAAATATACGCAATTAATTACAACACAGTAAACACACATATACAAAATGCAAAATACAGTTATCATTTTACGTGCAACATACAATTTCTCAATATCAATGACAATTACATATGAACGTAATACTTACAAGTGGTCCTCTCATGGAACCCACACCCAAACTGTTAGTGTGTCGAAACATGACACCCGATCCAATATACATGTGTCAGAACGTGACACCCAGTCTAATATATGTTTCGAAACGTGACACCCGATCTAATATATGTGTCGGAACGTGACACCCGATCCAGTCAGCACAACAACAATCACAATCACAACCATAATGGACAATACTCATAGTCATACAACCAAGTAATAGGTTCAGGGCATGTATTGTTCACACGTAATCAATTCATTAGATTGATTCACATTTCTCGTTCACATACATGCACGCATACAATGAAGCAATTAATTGGAATATATCACACAACATGAAATCTGTCATGACCCAGACCGTCGTGATTGGAACCCACACTAACCCTCCGGTGGGAGAACCATTACTACAACCCAGACTAAACAACGTAACCAAAAATTAATGCGGAAGGCTTAACCCCTAGAACCTGAAAGTCAATGTACCAAAACATCTAAAGTTCAACAAGTCTAAGAAAATGGGTACAACCCCGAAACTAAACAAACATCTTAAACAAATAGTCTGAGTCCGAGAAGATTGGACTTAAACAAGAGAGATCCTTGGAAGCCTGAAAGAACTGGCTCACCCTTGAATCCGGTCACGCTCAATAGTCACCTAGTTGAGGTCTATCAATAGCCGTCTGAAGATGCCCTGTACTCAACAAAGAACAAGCAAGTGCAGTATCAGTACACAACCACAGTGTACTGTTAGGATCACACGGTTATCCCAATAAGTGTAACACATGCAAGTAACCACAACATTATAAAACATGCATATACCGAACATATGCAATATTAGTCATCTTTTTAGGATCAATGTAACATTCCATGTTCTCAATAATACACATTGGTTATCATTTTAGATCAACAACCCGTTTTTCAACCTCAATCGCCATTAGATATGAACGTAATCATCACAAGTAGATACACAACATAATTCAATAGTCCTCTCACGGAACCCAATTCAATGGTCCTCTCACGGAACCCAATTCAATGGTCCTCTCATGGAACTCAAATCCAAATTGTTAGTGTACCGGATGTGACACCCGATCTCATGTTTATGTCGGAACGTGGCAACCGATCCCATTTTTATTTCAGAACGTGGCAATCGATCTCAGTTAGTGTGTTGAAACGTAACATCCGATCCATTCAACAAGCCACAATCACAAGTACATTCTCATAATCATACAATCAAGCCATGATTCATGGCATTCAATTATTCAATTATCCTCATTCACGATTAATATGATCAATAATGTAACATTCGCATACATACATGCATTATAATGAAGCAAGTACAAACATATATCACACAACAAGAAATCACAACCATCACCTACCTTGAACAAAGCTTGAATCCCCTAAGAAACTTGATTCTTCCCTTTCCAGATTCTTTTCGTTTGTTCTTGGTCTACAAACAATCAATATAACACGGGGATCAATAAACGATGTTTAATTACCCAGATTAAAGTCAACACTATCAACCCTAGATCAAATCCATGATCCCAATAACCAAAATTAGGGCTTTTCCTACCATCCAAACAGTTCCAAAACCCTTCCCCAACAATAATCACCCAAGAAACTAAGTTCTACGAATCGAAAAATGGATTCGGAGAGTGAAAACCTTACCTTTAGCCTCAAGAATGATGGAAAACTGTTAAGAAAGCACCTGGGATCGTCTCCTAGCTTTCAAAGTTGAAACTTGCAGAATAAAATGATTTTGGGGTTTATTTCCGACTTAATTCGCAACTGGCCCGCCACAGCGGTCATCACCCCACCACAGCTACCCCACCATGGCGGAAATAATTCCGCCACAACGGGTTGCACGAAAACATTGAGCAAATTTAAGAATTCCAAACCCCTATTTCACAACACACCTTCATCCCATGACACTTAGAAAATACATGTTCACTCTAAGATCAGTTTCGGGAGTTCTACTCACCCAAATTCAATTTCGTAAAGTCATACGGGTTCCTTAACGTCTTAGTTATCTACAAATGTGATCAAATTCATAATTCAATCTCCCAATTGTTACCATATTTCCCTAGACCTTACTGATTCCGATTTCTTCCAAATCTGGACTAGGTTGAGAAATTCCAAGTTACTACCAAAAAGTTTTCCGGCCCAAAATTTTTCTCTGTTGGCTTTCTATAACAACGGGGTCGGGTTGTTACAAAATCAAGCCATCACCTACCTCGAAACCAGGCCTGAATACTGCTAAGACACTTGAGTCTTCCCTTTTCGAAGTCTTTCAGCTTGTTTTTAGTCTATAAATAAGTAATTAACGCAATGATCAATAAATAAGGCATATTTTACCCGGATAATAATCAAACTATAAATCCAAGGCCATACCCAAGATCCTAATACTCAACTAGGGCTTTTCCCATGGGGAGGCACTAGGACAGATGACACCTTTTTCAAGAAGTTTCTGGTTTGCTCTTTAAGCTCCCTCAATTCTGTTGGAGACATGCAATAAGGAGGAATAGAGATGGGGCGAGTGCCCAGTTTCAAGTCAATGCAGAAATCTATATCCCTATTCGGAGGCATACCAGGCAAATCGGTACGAAACACTTCCTTGAATTCAGAAATTACAGGAATAGACTCAATAGTGGGAGACTCAATATTAACATCCCGAATATGAGCCAAACACCCTTGCCCCACCAGTTTCCTAGCCCGAACGAAAGATATGACCTTAGCGGGCTTAGGCTTGTACACCCTTTCCCACCCTAACTTTTCCCTACCCGGGATCTCTAGAGTCACAGACTTAGTATTACAATTAAGCACAACATAATAGGGGGACAACCAAGTCATGCCTAAAATTATATCAAAGTCAGTCATATCCAGAATAACCAAATCAGTCCAAGTCTGAAAACTCATAAACAGGACAGAACAAGTACAATAGACATGAGTGACTATGACAGACTCTTCAACTAGGATAGAAATATGGATGGAGGCATCAAGTACATCACAAACCGCATCAAATCCCAATGTAAACTGAACTGACACTTATGAATAAGCAGAACCCGAATCAAACAAAACAGTAGTCATCTGGTCACAGACAAGAATAGTACATGTGATCATTGCATCAGACGCCTCAGCATCGGCCTTGCCCGAAAAGGCATAAAAATGAGTCTTGTCATCCTGACGGGCAACCTCTTTGCCTGGTTGCACTCTCATCTACCTGCACTACCATTTCCCCGGCCCCCACGACCTCACTGATTTATTCTTCGCCCACCTTGTGAACGTCCTCTGTCATTACTACCGCTGCTCGCTAGTACCACTACTCTGGTCTGTTGCTGCACAAGGTTAGACATACACGGATGGAGACAATATCTCCTCATATGTCCAGGTTTTCCACAATTGTAACACACTTAATAACTTAACCAAGTAAGAATCGCTGCTATTGTAGTAGTCATATCATGACCCTCTTTGATATACACTCAATCTAGGAAATCGTAGTAGAGATTCTAACCTCAATTGTCGCAACATAATTTCATCATTTACTAAGCAACCCATACATGTTATGAGAACAATACTAAATGCATTTTCCAAAGTAATGGTGTTCATTATCTAACCGTCCCTTACAAAACTTCTTAAATGTTGTCACCTTGGCAAAGTCTTCTGACTTCACCCCCTTCGACCTCTGTCATAAAATCAACCACTTCCTGAAAACATTTTGCTGAAGCAACCACCTATAGGCTTGAATCTGCAAATTTGACCTTAATCCCTTCACAAAGCAACGAATTTGCTCTTTTAAACTGAAGCGAAGTGGAGTACCATATTTGAATAAAACACAAAATTTGGCCTTATAAACTGTAACAAATATATTATGTTGCTCTATATTCAGGAACTCATAGGCATCCTCACTCTCAGAACCATGGAAGATAGGTGACTTCAGCTTCAGAAAATTCGTCAACATCTCATGCTCAGTTGCAGTCATCACAGGACCTAATAGGGGACGAAAGAATGAAAGAGATTAGATACCAATTTGGATCACTGGATACCAATTGGAATCAAGTCATAGCACGAAAGGAGAAGAAGACAGAGAGATTTACTAAAGTTTTGTAGCCTCTCGAAGAAAACTACAGACGTTTTCATACCATTCCGCAAGACTCTACTAGACTTATTTTGGTACAATGAGATCAACGAACATAGGGCTCTGATACCAACTTTGTCACGACCCCGATCGCTGTGATTGGCACCCACACTAACCCTCTGGTGGGAGAACCATTACTACAACCCGTCTAAGCAATTTTCAAGAGATTAAAACATTTAAAGATACGGATGCAGGTTTAAATGACTAAATGAATACAGAGTTCCTATAAACTCTAAAGGTCTAACAAATAACTATTACGGAAATTCAATCCCTAGAACAGAAAGTCATTGTACCAAAACTCTATTAACCAACAAGTCTAAGGAAATGGGGTGCAACCCCGAAAAATAAACATCAACAAAGTCTAAACATATAGTTTGAGTTCGAAAAGAATGGACTAAACTATGGAGGGATCCATGGCAGCCTGAAAGAACTGGCGCATCCTTAAATTCGGTCTCGGTCAAAGATCTCCTAGCCGAGGTCTATTAGTAGCCGCCTGAAGATGTCATGTACTCAACAAAGAAAGAGTAAGTGCAATATCAGTACACAAACCACAGTGTACTGATAGGATCACGCGGCTACTCCGATAAGCAAAATATACGCAATTAATTACACAAAGTAAACACACATATACATAATGCATAATTCAATTATCATTTTAGGAGCAACATACAATTTTCCAATATCAATGACAATTAGATATGAATGTAATAATCACAAGTGGTCCTCTCATGAAATCCACACCCAAACTATTAGTGTGTCGGATCGTGACATTCGATCCAATATACATGTGTCGGAACGTGACACCCGATCCAAAATATGTGTCGAAACGTGACGCCCGATCCAATATATGTGTCGAAACGTGACATCTGATTCAGTCAGCACAACCACAGTCACAATCACACCCATAATGAACAGTACTCATAGTCATACAATTAAGTAATAAGTTTAGAAAATGTATTGTTTACACGTAATCAATTTATTAGATTGATTCACCTTTCCCATTCACATATATGCACACATACAATAAAGCAATTAACCAGCATATATCACACAACAGGAAATCAAACCAACACCCACCTTGAAACCAAGCCTAAACACTCTTAAGACACTTGAGCCTTCCCTTTCCAAAGTCTTTCAGCACGTTGTTGGTCTATAAATAAGTAATTAACTCAAGGATCAATAAACAAGGCCTATTTTACCCGGATAATAATCAAACTATTAATCCAAGACCGAACCCAAGATCCTAATACTCAACTAGGGTTTTTCCCACCATAAACTTCAGGCCAAAACCCTCCCCTAACGATAATTACCCAAGATTCTAAGTTCTAAGAATCAAAATACGCATTAGGGGAGTAATTAACTTACCTTTAGTGCTAGAAATAGTGGAAATCTGACAAGAAACTTCTTTGGGTCGTCCTTTATCTCTCAAGAACGAAGTTTTGCAGAAAATAATGAAATTTGGATTTTTCCCTAACTTAAGTCGCGATTGGCCCGCCACGGCTGACCCCATCCCGCCACAGCGGCCTCGCCCTTAGAATTTGAGTTCCAAGCTCCCATTTCACAACACACCTTTAAACCTGGACATTCTAAAACTACCCTTTCACGCCAAGATCAGTTTCACGAGTTCTACTCTCCCAAATTCGATTTCATAAAGCCGTACAGGCTCCTTAATGTCTTGTGTATCCACTCATGTGATGAAATTCATAATTAAACCCCTCATACATTACCAGATTTTCCTAGACCTCACCTGACTTATATTTCGTCCAAGTCTGGCCTAGGCTAGAAATTTCCAAGTTACTACTCAGAAGTTTTTTGGCCCAATCCCCCCCCCCTATTTGATTTTCCATAACGACGGAAATATGTCGTTACAGAGTGGGTGAGACTTATGTTTTCTTTGGTGGATTTTGTGGTTCCTTTTCCATGTTTGACTGTGAAATCATTAATAATTAATCTCATTAATCATTTCCAATGTATTGGAAATATAATTGAAGAATATATTCAAAATTTAAGTTAAAGGACAAAAATGTCCAAAAACAAACTACTCCCTCCGTCAAACAATAGTTGTCAACTATACTAAAAATAGTTGTCCAACAATATTTGTCCAATTATAAAAAATCAAGAGATAATTTACCTTTTGTGTCTACTTTACCCTTGTTATTAAATAATATTTATTACCTAACACATTTCGCAAAACATTATATTAAATAAAGTCAAAGGATAATATAGCAATATGTAGCACTAGAAAAATTAGTAGGCTTACCTAGAGCTTGTCGTAAGTGTTAGAGTCGTAAAACTTGCTTATCGAACTTAGAATGAAGGGTTTGGGGGTTAAACATAAAGGTACGACTCTCCAAGGACAAACCAAGGGCCCTTGAGGAGGACTCTAAAGTTCACCCAAAAACTGCCCAAAACAGTGACCCACGGAGGGACCTACACCCTGTAGGGTGGTCCACGCTCCGTGGGAGATGGTCGTGGATCAAAGGCCAAAGTGAGGGGCTGTAGAACCCCAACCCACGCCCTGCTAGTACGGGCCGTGGATCAGTCCATGCCCCGTAGGTAGGGGTTGTGGATCTGTAGATTGCCTTAAGTCGCTTAAGTGAGGGGTTTTAAAGTAATTTCCTTTTTAGTTAGTTTGTTGTGGGGTAGTTTTATATTGTTTTAATAGAAATATATAAGAATTCATTAACCAACTCATTTTACTTCATAAATCCCAAAACCCAAAATCCATAACCCACTTTCCCCAAAATCCTCTCTCTAGAATTCCAAGGAAGAAGAAGAGGAAAGGTGAAGCTAGGGTTAAAAAATCAAGCTTTTCTCCTCAATTTCGTGGTGAATCTTCAATAAGGCATGGTAGATCTTCATCTATGAGTATCCTTCACCCATAGAGCCCCTTCAAAACACCCAATTTCAAAGTTAGAAAACCCAAAAGTTAGCGTTTGGTTTCAATCTCATGGATTCCTTTTAAATTCATTTTAAATGATTGAATTATGTTTTTTTTATGAATATATTGATGATTTTATATGATTTTAAGTTGGATTCTTCAAGAATCCATGAATTTCCCTAATTTCTCAAATTGGATCTTAAAGTGTGGGTATTGATTAATGTTAGTAGAATGTTTATAGAATTATGAATGTTATGAATTGATTAGTTGAATCATGTTATTATCCATGCCTAATGTAGTAATTCTAGGTGTGTTGATTGAATGTGATCTATGATCCTTGAAGGGCAAACTATGAGATTTATGTATGATCATGATGTTTATGCACATGCTTTATGAATCCTTTGAGAATAAAGTGATTATAACTATGATGTAATGGTGGTGTTGTTGAAAGGTTATTCTCACATACACACACACTTATGAATGAAGTTTCAATGATTATGATAATGATGTTGTGTTGATTGAAATGTTATTCTCAATTATACACTTATGAATGATAATGACATGTTTTGAAAGATTTTCTTACAATATGGGGATTCTTAGGATGAAAGGTTATTCTCACCTATTGAATCTATGAGTTATCTTATGAATGATGTTGGGATGAGATGGATGCCCTCACGTGAGTTGAGGCAGGGTATCTAGTAGCAATCTCTTTATCCCATACTAATGCACTCAAGTAACAAAATGATAAGTACTCTGTGGGGAATAATGCCAAGCACCGAGTGGATATTGATAGAAATGGAAGCTCATACGTGAGTCGAGGTGGGGTTTCTAGTAGCAATCTCTTGAGATGGATTCCCATACGTGAGTTGAGGCGGGGTATCTAGTCGCAATCTCCTTATCCCATAAATTATGTGCCCTCATATGTAATTAGCTAGTGGATCCACCTAAGCTAAATTTTAATGGTTCTATCTTAGGCAAGTAGGACACCCTTTTCGGTGTGGGTAATACCGAATTCTATGATTTGCGTACATGGTCTATGTCGGTTAAGGCTTTCCCCCCACAATGAATGATAATGAATTATGGCTTCTCAAGAATGCACTACTTAGTGTGTGTGGGGGGGGGGGTATGAGACTTAATCCATGCATTGCACAAGTAGGCTTTGAGAGTAGTTATGGTGTGTTTCTTAATGTTATAATGCTTTACGAAATATGCTTATGATAATGCTACTAAGTATGTTGATATGCAGGCTAAATGTAATGAAGTATGCTTAATGTGGATTGTTGCTAAGAGTTGCTTTCCTTGATATGATTTAGTAAATGTGAAGCTTCCCTTGCCTATGAGTATTAACAAATGATGAAGTTAAGAATGGTTGGTATGTTTATGGTGGCCTAAAAGTGGTATTTAGTATAGATGAGATTATGAGATCTTTATCTATGCATAGGGTTACTTATGAGATGGTTCTATTATGCTATGATGATCTATATGTTGAATATGCTTGTGACTTATGCTTTTACACTAAAGTTCATGATGATTCTCAAACTTGACATATAGCATGGTTTTCAATCAAAATGCCCTTTTTAGCATGTTTCAAGGATTTTTATGCATGGCTATCATACTTGGTGTATTTTGTACTAACCCATATTTTCTACATTTTTCACAAAGTGTAGGTTCTGGTTCTTAAGGTGATCTTGTTGTGGTTCAAGCTTGGATCGACTATTCTCCTAGCTTGTGGTGAGTCCTCAAGATTCGAGGACATATGATTCATTTGTATTTTCTTTCTAGTATTTCATGTTCAGATTTTGTTGAAAGGGTTGTGACCCTATTTTTTATTCAAGGATTGTATTAGATGGCTTATTGAGACAAGTTAGACTTCCGCTTGCTTTTATAAAAGACTTCCATTGTATGAATAAAGTTTTTAAATTCCACATCATTTCTTATATCTTATGTTATGATATGCTAAGGGGGCTTACATGGAGCCTTTCAGGGTTCTATGTGCCTTGTCACATCTAGGTGGTACTCTTGGGTCATGACGTAATATTACCCCTATTATTTATTATTTCTTTAGAGGTATGTCAAGTCAATAGTTGACAACTATTGTTGAATAGAGAGAGTAGTTTATAGTGTGAACATGTCTTTTTAGAAAATGTAAAGTAGTTAAGAACTTTATTAAATGAATAATAAATATGGAAAAAAAGTTTCAATAATCTTCTTAGACTTTGAATAATTTATTTATTTTGAATTACACTCAACAATTCACTTAATATAGTCATAGATTTCCAAATATTTTTGGCAAATTATTTTTTGGGAAGTTGCACCATTTGTTTGACCATAATTTTGAAAAAAACATTTGCCTTTTTAAAGAAATATGATTATATCCATAAGTTTTGAAAAGTGTTAAAAATATCCTTAGGTTTATATTATCATTTTATAATGAATATGTTGCGTGATAAAAGTTAAACTCATAGATTATAAGTTGCAACCCGCTTATAAACAATTTTCAACTTTTATATTTACATAAATTTAACAAGTTTTATAAAAACAATTTCATTACGTACTTGACAGTCCAATCACCTCATTCACATTATAAATCGAAATATACTCCCGCTAGTCCATATTAATTTAATTATTGGCTTTTTTTCATTGTTTAAAATAATTGAATTGTTCAAAGTTCAAGATGAATGTTTGAATATTTTTTCATATTTTCCCTTATCTTTAGGGTATGTTTGGAAAGTCGTCTAGTAATTGAAATTGGCGTATTTACTAGGGTAGTAATTATCAGCCTAGTAATTACATTGACCTGATTTGTTTGTCATGGTGTAATACATTGTAATTACACATGTACTGTTTGGATGCACAATTATATTAAATTTTAAAAATAAAAATTAATTATTTAAAATGTATACTAGACAAATAAGAAACTTTATAAATGATATTAAATTGAATATGTTATTTACTTGGCCATGTAATTACTTGGTCAACAAGTAATTACATGGCCAACCAAACACGTCATATTGTGTAACTATGCGCACTTAGACCATCTCCAACCCCACTCTATTTTACTCTCCATTCTCTATATTTGGAGAGTAAAATAGAGAAAGGGCTCTCCAACCACCCTCTAAATTACTCTCTATTCTCCATTTATAGAGAGGTGAATAGTAGTTCTCCA
>JAJOOR010009902.1:0-39442 GCA_036250505.1 Solanum acaule
ATAAAATATCTACTTAATTAAATAAACATAGTAATCATTTATCAGTAGTAAAAAACGCACAGCTAATAAATATAGTATAAACGCACAACTAATTAATATAGTATAAACGCACAGCTAATATATATATGTAGAAGAAATAAAAAGAAAAAAAGATAGAAGAAGAAATATATGGCTAATATAATATAATAGGGCCAATATAATATAAGAAGTAATTTAAAAAAAATATATAGAGAAGAAACGTACAAAAATAGAATATGCCCTTTTCTTTTGAATTTTTGAAGAGATAATTCTCAGCTAATAAACCCTAACAGAGCTTTCAAATCCTACAAAATAGAAACAAATTAACTGAACAACTCTTCTCAAAACCCTCAAATCCCGTAAACGAAGGATGCACTACTTCACGTCTCTTCTTCATGCTCCGAAAATTCGAACTATTTATTCTAGTTTACAGAAGCTTGAAATCACAAATCGTTCCTTCCTTCTTCAGTTAAGGTAAGAATTTCTCCTAAACCTAATTCATTTATATAAAGAGGTATTGTTGAAAAACTAGTTTTGCATATGTTTTTGTTAGATATGAGATAGAAATTCACACAAAATTGACATTTTTTTCTTGACGCTTGAGATTGAAACTTGTTATTTTGCTCATCAGAAAGAAGTTGGAATAGAAATATTATTCATGCTGGCTCTAGTTTTCTCACAGATAATGAACTACTTATTGTTGTTGTATCCTGCTACTTCGAGCCAGTGAGCCTTAGATTTCTGTTTCAACGCCTTCTCTTGGAGATAAGACCATTTTTTATGTTCAACTACAACTTCTTTTTCTATGTCAAATACAATGTTGGATACACTAGTCCCCACATGCTGAGTGATTTGTTTTTGGATGGATTCTAACTTCTCTCTTGCCTTAGCGACTCTATTGTTCAAGCTCCCCATTTCCTATGTCAATAACCTCTACAGAGGTTCTTTACATAGCTTCATTTTTTGCAATACATATCTCCTCCTTTTACATTTTGTTTCTAAATGGTCGTAACAATATTTGAAAAGCTCTCATGTTTAGTCAGTATGTTCAGAAATCTGAAAGGTTTATGGGGTCCATTATCTGCACTGTAATGTTCAATAAGAATCGGCGAGTGATCAGAAAAATTCTTCTTCTTGAAATGAGCTGTTAGAGTTCTGTGTTATATATCATCCAAGAATCATTACAAAGAGCCCTGTCAATTCTACTCTATATGTCACAATTTGTCCGAGTATACCTTCTTCCATTAGATTTCATATCTGTAAGATTTAATACATTAATTACTTGTTGAAAGTCTTTTGATTTAGATTCACTTACCTGTTGGCCCCTCATTCATTCCAAATCTAGTAGGGGAGAATAGAAATCTCCACAAATACACCAAGGTTCAGTGATGATAGAACCTATTCTAAGTAATTCTTGCCATTAGTTTCTCCTTTCTTCTCTATAGTTTTTGGCATAGTTCACTGTTAGCAGACAATAAAAATTGGAACACTTACTTGCTACCTTTATATGCGTAAAATGATCATGTATTTCTTCAATTAGAATAGTCATTTAACCAGGCTTCCATAAAATCCAGATTCAGGGGAAGTGAACAGGACTTCATCTCTATCGTTTTGGTTTTGGAATTTCACTATGTAGCAGCCTGCATTGTGGTAACATAACTCAGGTATAGAAACAAAATTGTAATACCTATCAATATAATTGTTCATGTAGGAGAAAGTAGGTGCTTCACAACCTATACACACTAGAGCATTATTTCATACATCGGTCTGTTTCGCTATTTCTAGTGCCTCTTATACATTTACTGGTCGTCCATGAATTATCTTCGGTGGGTTATAGGTTAAAGGCATACTAGTGGTGGAAGTACAGTTTAACATGAACAGGTTGTTCCAAACTTCTTCCCATCTATATATTTCTTATTGAACTCATTGTATTTTGTTTCTGCCTGACACACATTCCACCTTATGGTTTGAATAAGGAACCTATATGGTTTCAATAGAGCATTTAGGAAAGATGTTCTTGTATTAGTTCAAATATATATTTCATTGTTTACTTCATCAATTAGAGTATTCTAGTCCTTTAATAAGATAAGTTTATTTCTTGTTGTCCATTTATTCTATTACAGAATAAATTTGAGTACTTTCATAGCACCTTTTGCAACTTGATAGCTTTGTTATACCATGTTATAGCTAATTACTTTATTCTTTTTCAGAATACATTTACAAATATAATTAAGGATAAGGTGGGTGAGACTTCAACATTAAGGAATGAAGAAGGTTTTGAAGTAGATGACAGAGACATGGAGAGAAACACAACCACAAATGGAGAAGATGAAGGAAAAAAAACTAGTGAAGATGATGTAAATTTATTGAAAACGGTTTCGGAGGAGCAATTACTGAAAACTTGGATAGAAACAGTTGGTGAAACTAAAAAAGGAAAAATATATGGGCTTGGTTCTAGAAATTGTTTGCTGGCAGATTCCTTGAATTCTAATTGTGCCTCTTCCACTGCTCAGAATCCTTCAAATATTCCTACTCAACAAATATTTGAAACACCTGAATTTCAACAACTTCTTGACCGCATGTTGGAGCAACGGATGAAGAATATGCAAGGGCATGTGCAAATGGAAATTCAGAAAAATATGGAAGCTCAAGTAACTATTGCGGTTCGTGCTGCTGTGGCTCGGATGCTTGGTTTTACTCCTCAACCACCACCAGATGGATCTGGTTCTACCCCAAATCCTTAGATAACTTATGTTACTGTTTTTATGTTTTAAGACATGTTTTAGCTAGTAAACATGTACTTCACTATTCAAGGATTGATGATATTTTAAAAAATTGATTAGATTGTGCTTATTTCAAAAAATTGATTAGATTTAACTATGTTTTTCTTCTTGTGTCAAATATAGAAAATTATATTTGTAGTTCGTCATACAATTTCTAGCCAAATTTATCTAGAAAGTATCCCTTGCTATTTTTAGCTAGTCATTTAGCAAAGAAAATATTCCAAGTAAAAATTGAAAAATAGCTAGAGAATTTGTAAGTTTAGATAGGGTAATTCCTTGCTAAGTTTTAGTAAAGTCAACATTGACCAAACAAATTTTGCTATGAATTTAGCTAGTATACATCGTAGCAAAATGTTTGCTACGAAAAGGGCCTAGCTGAGATATCTTAGCTAAATTAACTAGGAATGACATAATCTGCTAGCTAAAAATTAGCTAAGAGCTTATTAGCTTTGAAAGTTTGCTAGGGTCATTTTCCTAGCTAAATTGACATTAACTAGGGATTTTTCACTTTAGCTAGGATTTGCGTCTGTAGCTAAACGACTTTTTTCTTGTAGTGGAGGTGGACTACGATCCATCATTCCATTGACAGACCGTTCTGCACATCCGTGGTTTACATCAAAGACCCAACTTTTGGGTACTCTGACCTACAGAGGGGACCTACGGACCGTAGGTACCGACCGTGGGTCTGTAGTTCAGCTACTGCCCAGAAATTTTTCAGATTTCATTTTGTTTCGTTTCGTGTTCTAAAATTATTTCGAGTGTGTTATTAGTTTGTTTTGGTACTAACAAAGCCTCCACAGGTACCATGGCTCCCAAGAAAGCTCTGACTTACGCCGCCAAGGGCAAGTCAAAATCAGTGGCACCAACTTTTAGGCTGATTGATGAGGATACTGATGCGGAGACTGACCCTGCATATGTCCCACCTATTACTAGGACATCCCCCACTGCACCAAGAACTACACGGAATCAAACCCGGCAGGTGATTTCCGACGTGGTCATTGCCTCTAAGTCTGATGAAGAGGGTACACCGATCGGTTCACCGGCTGGCTCTGAGTCCGCTTCTGCTTCTGGCTCCAGTTCTAATAGCGCCAACGCCTCATCCTCGGAGGCTAACAGTGCATAGGACATTCCAGTGCCTCTGAATACCGATCATGTACTAGTTCCTGAGGAGCCAATATATGGTGCATGAGTGGGAAGTTCCAGATATACCGAGACTCCAGAATGCTGATTGAGAAGAAGATGATGGCTCAATTGGTTACCGAGGAGTGCCGGGTACTCACAGGAAGCCTTCATACTATGTCTGACATCCATGATCTCTTCCAGAGGCACAAGTGCAAGTGAATGGCCCGTACCCCAGGGTCCTTTACCGAGGAGATCGTCAGGGAGTTCTATGCTTCCTATGCAGCCACCCTCCGAGGTTTCATTGACAGACGGACCAAGACCGCCGCCAGCCTCCACTCAAGGCTACACTAGTGCACCGGTTTGTAGTTTATACATGTGAGACCATTATCCGAAGGTTTCTCTACGGTCCAGGACACACTTTGCCAATCAACACGCCCGAGTTCGACTATTGATGGGACATTGTTCGGAGTGGGGCATTCTAGAGGAATGCAGATTAGAGGGAGACTCTATTGCATTGGTTAGCCCGTCACCTTGCTAAAGGCGGAAAGCACACCGAGTGGGTTAGCACCCCGAGCTTGGGTATCAAGAAGTCCACCCTAACTTTTGTGGCCAAATTCTTCTAGTTGTTGGTGCGGAACCGGGTGTCTCCTACTCAGGCATACAATGTACTCACATGGGACAACGCGGTTATGTTTGCAACCTTAGTTGCTGGGTTTGAGATGGACTTTGCCCGCATGCTAATTACGGAGATACATGAGACGACCTTCACTGCCACCACCACATTTCCCTTCCCATGTATCATTTTTCAGTTGTGCAAGGATGCTGGAGTACCGATTTGGCACTGTGAAAAGCTGGTTCAGGCGACCAAGACCCTTGATATCGGCCTGATTTGGGATGAGGCCAATGTAGCTGCACCGCGCTGAGAGCCACAGGTTGAGGTGCCACCATTGGGAGTGAACTTGTTAGCAGATGAGGAGCATATGCTGGGTGAGAAGCCTGCCCCTCCAACCACTACTGAGGATGCCCCAATTACTTATTCTCCGGCCGCCAGGTAGGCCACTAGCACCTCGAAAGCCACTCACTCTTCAGGGTCTGCTACCGTGCCTCTTGCTCGTGTCCAGAAGCTGGAGGCCCAGATGGCTACACTACTTCAGCATGTGAGGCCTTGGCTGCAACGTGCGATTGAGGAGTCCGCGACTAGGGTCGAGCAGCGGATGGAGCAGATGATGGAACGTAAGGTTCAGGCCTTCACCAGCGCCTTAATGCACTTGAGTTGCGCCTCTTGGAACGACCAGCCCCCACCACAAATGTCTCTGCTTTCCAGATGGAGTTAGCTAGTCTCTGAGCTGATCTTGACACCCTCTTAGCTCCACCAGAGACTGAGCCTGAGTCGTCCCACACATCACCGGTTGATAATACAGTGTTGGATGCTTTATTTGGAGATGAGATGCCTCCGCCTGCTTCTTCCCGTCATGCTGGGAAGAGCCCCCGCTCCAGTCGGTCTTCTAATGATACTGAGGCTGGTAGAGTTAGCAAGAGGGAGCACCAAGAGACTGAGGTAGCTCGAAAGGCATCCATCATTAATGAGGAGTTACGACAGCAGATGATTAGGGAGATTGGTGTTGGTGTCTCTAGCAGTGTGAGCACTATTGATGGTGCAGCTAGAATTGATGTTAGCACTACTGAGGGTGCTAAGACGGCTGATGCGGGCACTACTGAGGATGACCCAATTGTTGATCCAGCGGGCTCCGGGAAACTTAACCGACCCGTTTGTTGATTGGTCTTCGGCGCTATGCGCCATAAGTTTGCTTCACCTGATCCTTTGTTCTTTACTTTTTGTGTATTGGGGACAATTGCACTCTATTTTGTTGGGGGTGGGGTAAATGGGTTGTGAGTGATATGGTGAAGTCTGAGTAACCCAACTCATTATCCTCTCTTGGGGTTTTCTTGCATGTGTTCTTTTTCCCCAAGAGACTGTTTTAATTTCTATCGAACCAGCATGTTTAGGAATGTATGTGTAAGAGTAAGTAGAAAAATGAAAGCATGATGGCATGATGGCATGAGAAAAATGATCTCTATCCAAAAATGTTGAATTGTGCTAGATCTGTAGTCTTGATGAGTTGAATGTGTAGGATCTCAATGTAACATGATAAGAATCGATTTGACATCATGACTTAAGCTAAAACTTGAACTGGGTAATCTGATAATGAAACAATGTGCCAAGAGTGTGTGAGAAAAGTTGAATATTCAGACAATTTATGCCAATCTAGAACTTGCCCCGTTGGTCATGCTAAGATGATCTAGGCTAGAAGTTGGGAAGTGATCATAGGCCCTTGTTCAAATTAGTCCACTTAAGCCTAAAATGATCCGACCAAATGAAATCAATGTTCCCTTTGATCCAAATATTTGAGCCTTAAATAAACCATTTCTTTTGATTCACCTAAGTCACCTTCCCTTAAAATACTGTCTTGGCCTCGGGCCCTCCTTGCACATGTGAACCTTGACTTAGGCCAAAATACTAAGTTGAGGGTGGCTAAGCCAAAAAGTTACCTTGATCTTGGCCCCAGTCCGACATTGGACATTGTGCACCTCAACTAATGCAAAATCCATAAGTTGAGGGTGGCTATGAAAGAGGAAACCAAAATAAAAAGGGTATGACAAGAGTTGTGTATTGAAAAGAGAAAAAAAAAAGATGTGACTTTGTGCGATAGAAGCAAAAAGATGATAAATAATAGTGTTGAAAGAAAGAAAGAAAAATAAAGAGAAAGAAAAAGAAGAAAATGAAAGATAAGAGTTAAAAAGTCAAAGGTCATGTTGAAAAGAGTTAAGGGAAAGAAAGTAAAATGAATGGATGCCAAAAATAGGTCAAGGAAGAGGTAAAAAGCTAGTGTAATGTCAAGGAGGGCAGAAAGTCACTAAAAAGTACCCAAATGCACCACACCTAACCCTTAGCCTACGTTACAAGCTAAGAAAGTCCTATAGTGATCCTAGCAACTAGTTTGGAGAGTCTAAGCAGTGAAAATAAGGGCAAGCCTATGGTATTGATCACTAACTGTACTTGAATTCACTTCTAAGCGTGAGTGTTGAATGTATCCTAAGACTCTAAAATTCATATCTTCTGTGTGAAAAAGATTTCGTTTGAAGTTAGGGCACTAGTTACATTGTCGGAAAGTTGGTACCTTGGTGATTGTTAAAAGTGTATGTTGTGGTGTCTGTCGGTCGATCTGTGTCATATCTTGATCCGCATGAGTTAGCTTATTGAGTCTAAGAGAAAAGATTTGCATTAGAAAAGGGAGTCGGGATAGAAATCCATGTGATTGCTTGAGTTTGAATGTCTGTTTCTACATAAGTGTCATTTAGAGTCTTAGTGCGTCACTTGAGGACAAACAACGAATTTAAGTTGAGGGTGTTGATATACCGTAAGTTTACGGTATTTTTAATACATTTCACTTAACAGTTGTGTGTGTCTAGGGCCATTTTGTATTAGAATTAATGGTTATTGTGTCATATTTGTAGGAAATAGGCTTGGACGAGGTCGAGAGAGATGACAACTGAATTTTTGCAGAAGGAACCACCCACGGAGGTGACCTACGGACCGTAGGTCCTGTCACAGTCCATCATAGGTAGGCGTGGAATGATTATCAGGGAAGTCTGACTAAGTGTGGAACCACGGAGGCCATTGACGGAGCTTAGGTCGACCCACGGGCCATCCTGCACATCCGTCGTTTGTATCAGAGATTTGGAGTTCCAGTGCCTAATGAAAAGTTCTAAGTGTGGAGCCACAGAAGAGGACCCACAGACCATAGGTCAACCTACGGTCCGTACTGCACACCCGTCGTTTGCATCTGAAAGTTGAAGGTTCCAGCCTTTGTAGAAAAGTTCTAAGTCTTGAGCTATGGAAAGGACCGTAGGTCTAACCACAGTCCGTAGGTCAGTCTTGTTGATCAAAGCCGCGTCCAGCAGTTTTATTTCCTTATTTCGTTTCCTTTTTGTTTAGGACAAGTTTTTCTATAAATAGGGTATGTAAACCTCAATTTTGGGGGTTAGACATTATTGTTAACTTTTAGTTCTTGGTATTTTCTTGGGAATTAACTTGCGAACTTTAAAATTTTGATTTCTGGATTTCGGTTTATAAAGATTTTGGCTTTGAATTTCAATTGGAGATTACGGGTTTCTTTTACTCATTACGTAAGTTCATGAATTCTTCTTCTAAAAATATGAATTGTGTTCTTCCAAGTATGAGTAACTAAATCCACAACTAGGGTTGTGGGAACCATGAGCGATTAACAAAGTATGAATAATAGCTAAGTAATTCTTGAATAGTGTTGATGCATGAATTGGTAATTCTATCGCTTAGAAGTTTTTTTTTAACGAGTGCACGCATTAGAACTCACCTTGTTGCTACTTGCCGGACCAAGGAGGTAGTTAATAAGAAAAGAATTATCAACAAAGATTTAGTGTGATACTATCTAATAGTCTAATGTCAATTGGTGCGAGGGTGAAAACTAAGCCATACATTGATGTGATGTCTAATATGAGATAAAGGTAAGGGTTAGTAAATTATACACACATAGCCGGACCAAGGTGCGGGGTGAAATTTACTATTTGGCGGACCAAGCACTTAGGGATACATATCTTACCACTTTGCATGTGATACACTAGGATAGGATTACTATTATTAGGATTACCGCGTTATGAGCTTAAGGGGAACACATACACCCTAGTTTCTCTCTCTCATTGATAACAACAAAGTTTCGAATCCTGCTCACTTGTTACTTAACAACAATCAAGTTATTTGTTTCACAACCCCCCCCCCCCTCCCACTTTACTTACTTGTCTCAGAAATAAGTTGAGTAAACGAATATAATAGTGAGTTAAGTTTAAGTCTAAACCATATTCCTCGTGGGATCGATCCCAACCTACTAGTTGGGTTCTTTATTTGACAACGATCTCTTATACTTCTTTAGGGAGGTGTAATTTGAGCGTATCAGAGGTCCAGAAGATCATCCATTTGCAAAACATAGCAAATCAAATACCAGATGCATTTACTGATTTCAAAAGGATAACAAAGTCACATATTCGTGCAGTGAATGTGCCTATCTGAATTGACATCCCAAAAGGACCATCTACAAGTGTCATGACTTCTGAATCACAAACATGCCTGAAGCATGGTAGACCATTGGGTTCAAAGGATAAAAATCCTAGAAAAAAAAGTACAAAATATGACACTACAAAAGAATCCCGCGAAGAGATTCAACATCTGATTAATCCTGATATTCCTGAAGAGATCAGTGAACCCGAAACTCAAGTGAATGAAGAACTTTCAATAAGTTTTACGGGTGATGGGATAAATTTAGATCGATAAAAAATTATAGTGGATAAGGTTTTCGCATATAATATTGCACTTAATCTTATGCAAGACAGTGAGGATCTTGAGCCTAAATCTGTCGAAGAATGCCGATAAAGATGTGATTGGCCAAAATGGCAAGAGGCAATTCAATCAGAATTAGACTCACTTGCTCAACGTGAGGTTTTTGGACCTGTAGTCGAAACCCCAATTGGTGTAAAATCAGTTGGCTATAAATGGGTTTTTGTGCTAAAGCGAAATGAGAGAAATGAAATTGTAAGATACAAGAAACGCCTTGTTCCTCCAGGATTCTCTCAATGACTCGGTGTCGACTATGAAGAAACATATTAACCGGTTATAGATGCAATAACTTTTTGATATCTCATCAGTTTAGCTGTACATGAAAACCTTGAAATACATTTGATGGATGTGGTTACAGCTTATCTTTACGGTTCACTTGATAATGAAGTTTATATGAAAATTCCAAAAGGACTTAAAATGCCTGAAGCATATAGTTCAAAATCTCAGGAAATGTGTTCAATCATATTACAAAAGTCATTATATGGCTTAAAACAATTAGGGCGCATGTAGAATAATCGCCTCAGCGAGTACTTGATAAAACAAGATTATATAAACGACGCCATTTTTCCTTGTATTTTTATTTAGAAAACAACATCGGGGTTTGTTATTCTTGTTGTTTATGTTGATGACATTAATCTCATTGGAACTCCAGAAGAGGTCCAAAAGGCAATTGAATATCTAAAGAAAGAATTTGTGATGAAAGACCTTGGAAAAACAAAACTTTGTCTTAGTCTACAAATTGAACATTTAGCAGACGGGGTCTTCATCCATCAATCTGCCTATACTGAGAAAATCTTGAAACATTTTTACATGGACAAAGCACATCCATTAAGTACTCCACTGGTTGTCCAATCACTTGAAGTGAGTAAAGATCCATTCCGACTTCAAGAAAAGAATGAGGAACCTCTTGGTCCTGAAATACCTTATCTTAGTGCAATTGGTGCACTTATGTATCTTGCTAATGCTACGAGACCTGACTTAGCATTTTTTGTTAATCTGTTAGCAAGATATAGTTCTTCCCCTACATGAGATATTGGAATGGAATTAAACATATATTGCGATATCTAAAGGGGACTAGTGATATAGGTTTATTTTATACTAACAAAGATAGTGCAGATCTTGTTGGTCATGAAGATGCAGGTTATTTATCTAACCCACATAAAGCTCGATCTCAAACAGGCTATCTGTTTACATACGGAGGTACTGCTATATCATGTCGATCTATGAAGCAGTCCATTGTCGCTACTTCTTCAAATCATGCTGAGATAATAGCTATTCATGAAGCAAGTAGAGAATGCGTATGACTGAGATCAGTGATACATTTTATAAAAGAAAGATGTGGTTTGAAGTGTGATGTCAAGATACCCACAGTGCTCTTTGAAGACAATGATGCATGCATAGCTCAACTAAGAGGAGGCTTCATAAAAGGACATAAAACAAAACACATTTCACCAAAATTATTCTTCACTCATGATCTTTAGAAGAACAGTGATATTGATGTACAACAAATTCGTTCAAGTGATAATCCAACAGATTTATTCACCAAATCTTTACCAGCCTCAACACTTGAGAAGATGGTACACAAGATTAGAATGCGAAGACTTAACCATCTGAATTGTTGTTTCTATCAGTAAAATACGTGTTGCACTCTTTTTTCCTTAGTCTAGATTTTGTCCCACTGGGTTTTTGTAGAAAGGTTTTTAATGAGGCAGCAAGCAATGCGTATTATGAATGTCTATGTATATTTTTGTTCCTTCAACTTTTCCTTTTACTTGGACATCCAAGGGGGAGTGTTGTAAAACTAAATGGATGTCATGTGGGGTCACCCCTTTGATTGTCATCATTTGCCATACTAAATGAATGTCATGTGGGCCACCCATTTTGAGAGGTGTCATCACTTGGCCAAGTGGATAAATTCCTAATAGGCAAGTGTTAGTTTGTATATTACTAATTGGCTATAAATAGCCATTACTTTTATTCACAAAGGGAGAGAGATATAAGAAAAGTTTGGAATAGATTATGCTCTCTGATGAGTCCACGATTTGGACTCATTTAGGGTTTTATTTTAATAGATTTAGTGTCCTCAAATGCATATTTTGTGCCAATAATTGATGTAAATCCTTGAATTTTAGGTATTTGGATTGAGGAACAAAGCATAGACACTATTGAGCAAAAAAAATAAGGTAGCTGAAAGAACGAAGAAAAGAGAGCCTAAGGATAGCCTAATCCATTGGGTGAGTCGCCGAATGGCCATTGTCTCACCTAATGTTCTAGTGTGTCGAGCCCTGAAGGAAAAAATCAAGTCGGCAATAGAAAGGAGCAGTTTGCGAGTCACCGAACGGTTCCGCGATGCAGTGCCATATCGCCCAAAGTACAAAATGTGAAGATGTTGAAGGTCAAAGCAAAAAGGCGATGGAATTGACCAAAGAGCGGATCACTGAGTGGATCGGCAATACTGACTTATTGCATAGAATGGTCCTTCGCAGCACAATTTTAGGCGACTATAAGTACGTTTTTAAATTCTTCGTTTAGCATCCAGTTTAGAATTTATCATTGTTATGTTCAGTTTTCAAGTTGAGAGCTTAGAACTGAGTTTGGAAACATTTTTCCTTAGCTTTGAAGATTTTCATTTCTAAGAAATTGGAAGTGGGTGTTGAAGATTCTTCATCTTAGACCTTTGTAAAGACTATATCAATCCTACCCAGTTGATGGAAACACAACTTGGTAACGATTTTTACCTTTTTATGATGTCTAGCTAAAACCCCAATTCTTGGGGTGTGATTATGGGTTGATATAACTGTTGGGTATTGTTAATTGATAGTTTAATTGTTGTTTAAAGGTGTTTTCGTTCAGTAATTGTGGTTGAAATTAATGGGCTGTAGTTGCAAATACAATCCTAACTTTGTGTTTTTGGCTTGCGAGAGAGAGGTTTTAAAACCAAAATTACTGAATCGATGGTCTATGGGTATTGGGTTGTTATGGGTTCAGCTCGAGAGAGTGAACCTTAAACCTTTTTCCACACATTCAGCTCGAGAGAGTGAATGGACTAAAGTGAAGGTTGTGCTTAATTGCTGCTTATTGGTGTTCGATAGAAACCAATTTGATTCGGGGTAAATTATTCGAGAGAAAGTTTATCCCCACTAAAGTATAGCTTAATCATTGATTTACTGTTGTTTATTATTAATTGCAATTATCCGGTTGTCTATCTTAGCCCATAATCCAATCACATCCCAAGAATCCTATCTCCATAATTGTTATTTTCGTACTATTTGTTGTTTTAGTTGATAATTGAAACCAAACCCTTTGATATTCGACACTTGTGTCACCTATAATTTAAACCATGCTTTTATTCGTAAATGCTTTTAGCTATGACTGACTTGAGCATATTCTTACTTGCCTATTGATTCTCAATTACAAATCACTCCCTTGGGACTCGACCCCAACTCACATAGTTGGGTTATATTACTATTGAACGATCGTTGACACTTAATATTGGATGAAATGTCCTGATACGTGAAATCACTCTGTCTTGTTCTTCTTTTAAATCTAGTTTATTAATATAAGTTTGTTAAGCTAGTTATTTCATAACAAAGCCATGTCATTCAATTTCTTTTAGATTTGCTCAAAATGGTCAAATGTCAACATGTTTATAATTTTTTATTCTTCTTTCTTCCCTTTTAAATAAAAGAATCTATAAAGACTACTCACAAAATTGAACTAAAATTAGAAGATCAAGTTTAAAATTTAAAATTATAAGATAAGCTCACTAATAATATTAAATACAAAATAAAATTTACTCACACTTAATTCAAATTTAAGATTTATAAAATAATGTGACATGTAAAAATAAATTAAAAATGTGATATATACTACCCACTCAACAACAATAACAATAAAATTATTAGAATCATCTAGTTTATATGTATTGACCTTGATCAATATCAACCCAAAAGAATCATGTATTAATTTTGTAGTTTCACATCTTTATGTTATATGTATTTGATAAGTTGCGAATCATTACTTTTATTTATTAATTAATTAGTAAAGGGTGGCATGTGTTGTGCACGGGCCCAATAATACTACATTAAATATTTATGTAGATATTTTATTATAATTTTAAAATAATTTTGTTATATATATTTAATATAATTAATTATTAATTTATTTGATTAATTATTTTTTAAATCCTTTTTTCCAGTTAATTGGATTCATTTTATTCTATCAGAAATTGTTGACTCAAAAAGGACTATATAATTATTTTTATAAGACAAATTAATTTTATCAGATTAAAATTATTGATTATTTTTTAATTACTTTATACAGTTATTTAAGGATAAAAATAGTATTGAATGAAAACAATAAACTTGTATTGACTTGTTAAAATAGATAGGTAAAATAATAAAGTGAAAATCACTAATTGAAAAAAATCCTCATTAAATCGATACTAATTTCGTGGAAGCACACTAGTTGACGGAGACGTGTGAGTGAAAAGGAGAAGCCCGTGCAATTATTTGAAATTTGTAATTTTTATTTGTGGTACTTTTAATTTCTTAAATACAATATTATTATTATTATTTTAGTAATAATATTAACGATTTAACATTAATATTTGAAGTCAAAGGTAATTTATGCATAAAAAGATTGAGAAATAAAATGTCATACCCCAACCCAAGGTGAGGCGGACAAGTACCATACGAACACATGTTTTACAAACGACCTATGATGAGAAAGTGAATTACTATGCAAATAGATTTACTAATGAGCTACATATACAACACATGTCAACTAGTTGAACCGATACATGTGACAAGTAAAACTATGAATACAGATGATAGCTTTACAATGTCTACAAAGCCTCTACTGGAATCCATGATTGTACCACTATGAAAATACGCATAGTAAGGACTCGGCAAACCCTTGAATCAACTTGGATCTCACCAACAACCGTTGAGTATCATGTGCCTGCAACATGAAATGCAGCGTCCCCAATAAGGGACGTCAGTACGAAAGAATGTACTGAATATGGAAGGCATAATACAACCATGTAAAATGAGAGTTCAAGTGAAACTAAATACAAATAGATAAGGATTTGAGACCACCTTTGCTTATACTTGTGGAATCATGTATGTTACATTCTTTTCATTACTTTTTTGTGTGTTATAATCTATTTAAGACATGATTCAAATGACCAGCTGATCAATGGTAGAATAGGATGACCCGTGCTAGGCATTTTAACCCCTGGGATGTTGTCCTCATAATTCCACAAATTGGGATCGGCTCATGCTAGGCTTTCGCCCCTAAGCTGCCACCCTTCTATACCAATTGGGATCGGCCCATGCTAGGCTTTCGCCCCTGAGCTGCTACCCTTCTATACCAATTGGGATTGACCCATGCTAGGCATTTGCCCCTGGGCTGCCACCCATAATTATACACATTGCTTCACTTAGATTCTTTAATCTTTGAGATTGTTGTTTTGATGTTCATAACTCTTTTGAGATTGTTGTTTTGGTGGCCATAATCATTGTTGAGATTTGGAACTATGGACTAGTAGTAGAAGACATATTAATATGGACTTACGATAATAACAATGACATGGGAAGCAAATGTGACATGAACGTGTAATACTTAGGAGCTTATATGACTCAGTAAGCATTTTGACATCTCAAATTGAAGCACATATCAAGTGAGGACATTTAACATTCAGCCAAGAGATTTGAACTCTATATGATAGCCAAATAAATACTCACAAACTAATATGAAATACAAGGTATACATGAACGTGGAACCAAGGAAAAACGTGGGAAGATTCTACTTTAGGACGGATACATATTCCAAGTAAGTACATATAAAATGTACAACAGAGAAAGTAGGGATCTTGTGAGGTAACATTATAGTCTAACACAATGGGAGTGATAACCAATAAAGGGAACATATCAACACGTGAAAGATGACTTATGTGATGGAGTAGACAATTGAAGCAAGTTTGCAAGATATGGGCAAATTGTATATCCAACATATAAACATACGTACCATGTGTAATCTAGGATCACTTTGATTTATATAAGGGAAATACATGAAATAAGTTTAAACCTTGCATTCTAAGAGTAAGCACGTACATTTAGTAATAAACTCATATTAGAGTACTCACTTTAATGCTCCAGGGAGTAGGAACTGCAACTATGGATCAGTCACTACCAAGGGCACTTAGAAAGCTTACTTTCTAATACAAGTGTTGGATTCATGCCAAAGAAATAGGAAATCGAATAGCCTTACATACCTTGCTATACAATTCAAAAAGTGTGACTTAAGCTCCTTCTCTTCAGATTACTAATCTACAATAAAATAAGTTGTAAGACTAGTATTAGCAACTAATCAACCAATATGAGCTACTTGATCTCACCAAAATAGTAACCAAGCAGTAAGCATGCAATTTATCTAGCCACTATTTTCTTTCCTTACCTTTCCCTTTAATCGCGTCTATATACTATACAACCTTCATATCAGGTCCTCCCCAAAAAACTCCCTACGATATTTAAGTCACCATAACTTCTCCACACATTCAATCACATCCCTTATCATAACATACATAAAACAGTCGTTAAACATAATAATGTAACAAAAGCAATATGAATTGTGGTTTCTGATCACTAGCACTTGAAGAGCTAACATTACTCTTAAGATGCTCAACCGAGCTCATAATTGAATTTAAAAGGGACTCCCCTCCATGGCTGTCCCAATATGCACTAACCAGCAGAACATCCTCCCCAATAATACACCATGTAGAAGGAACAATTTTCAACTCACTAACACATACCAAATGTCCTAATTGACTCAAGAACAAGAGGGAGAACATTGTTGTAGCTTACCCTACTGGACAGAACTATCACTTGCTAAGACTTGATTCTTCAAGGTAAAGGTTGTCCTCCTCAACTTGTCTTAACTTATACCTTCTAATAGATTTAACTCCCTAATATTCAAGAACCCTAACAGTATTTAATGGTTTCTATATGAAGCTAAGAGAGAGAAGAGAGAAAGCTCTAGAAATCATATTTTTGTTAAAGTAAAACATAGTTGGAAAAAGCTTATATCAATACCTTTTAAAGGGACCTTCTTTGGCTGACTTTCTCACTCATTTTGGGTCATAATTTATCAAATAGGTGATCCACCTACTTGAACTATCCACTTGGGCCTTTTTGGACTTAAGAATATTGGGCATTGACTCTCTATTTTCCCCTTATTCTTCTAATCAACTTGGGCCAGATTAATGCAAGTAGGTGGTAGTGTATTTGGCCCAATAACATGGTCAAAAGAGTCTTAGTAGGTGATGCACCTACTTGGTCCTTTGAGCTGGTCAATAAGTCAAAGTAGATGATACACCTACTTGGTCCTTTGGCTGGTCAATAAGTCAAAGTAGGTGATGCACCTACTTGTCACCTACTAACTTAGTTAAGTCAAGCAAGCACCTCAATGATTTATTCCATTTCTAGACCTTAACACCTTTAACTTAACTTAAAACTTATATACACTATGTCACTTTAAACTTTATACTCAAATACCACCTTATGATCTCAAGTTTAAATACTTCCATCAACGTCAACTTAATCGGGTCGCATCAAAATCTACGGACAGTTCACTTTAAACCTATTCTATTGCCACTAGTCGCATAGGAAATCGACTCCATAACTATACCACAAGGCAATTTATAAGCATCATATAAATAGAACTAGTACATGTAGAATACGGGTGTTACATAAAATAACGGGAAAAGGGTCTGAAAAATACTTCAACTTTGGCCGAAATTGTTGTTACGATACCAAACTTTATGGAGGACCTTTTACCCCCCCTACACTATTTAATAGTGTACTTTAAAGGTATATATGTGCCCGCGTGGACATGTTACTATTTATAATTATGTAATATTTATGATGTCCACGTAGACATATATATACCTTTAAAATACACTGTTAAATAGTGCAGGGGGTAAAAGATCCTTTCCAAAGTTCGGTATCGTTACAGCAATTTCGGCCAAAGTTTAGATATATTTCAAATATTTTTCCCTAAAATAACCAAATTTATTACTTAGTTAATAATAATAATAATAAAATATAATAGAATTTTGGATAATTAAACCAAAAATTTAGATTTATAACATCAGTGATATCTACTACACTTAATTAAGTCGTACTTATTTAGTATGATTTTTTATATAATATAAAAGTTAGAAACCTGTATAATTAATATATGTATAAATAATAAAAATTTATATATTATTTTATAAAAGAGAAAACATAGAATAACTAAAATATAAATAAGTAATACATAAATAATTAATTTTCATAGCTTAGATTATTTTAGAAAAACTACATTATTAGTTCTAATTAACTATGAAATATCCCCTTTTAATTAACACTCAATAAGATAAATGATGACAAAATTAAAAAATGTATTTAAATATCAACACCGTGAGTCATTCAGTGAGTATGCTAGCAAAATCAAAGGATCAAAATGATAAGTGTTGGAAATTGTGTTGGATTTCTTGGGGACATGGATGTCTAATACTTTTGTGTAAGATGAAAAGGTACCTATATGAAGCTTTTAAGTACAATAGCTGTAAAACACAAATATAACATAATACCAAAAATGCCCTTAAAGTGAAGCAAGCATGTTGACGGGAAATTGTATGTTTATTCACGTTATTATACACTAATTAAATTAAAGCAGAACAAAAGGAATATTTTTTTTAATTTTCTTTTTCGAAACACGATGTGCATACTTTAGCATAAAGTCTTGAATTTAAAACTAAAAGTCATATATAGCTAAAACGAATTCCATAATTTTAAAAAAATTATACGGTAATTAAATTAGAGTAAAACGAAAGAAATAATTTTTTAAGTTTTTTCCCCGAAATACGCTGAAGCAGACGTGCCTGCTTCAGCCGAAAAAAATATACAGTAATTAAATTAGAGTAAAACAAAAGAAATAATTTTTTAATTTTTTTTCCCGAAATACACTGAAGCAGGCATGTCAACGAAGACATGCCTGCAATTAAATTAGAGTAAAACAAAAGAAATATTTTTTTAAGTTTTTTTCTCGAAATACGCTGAAGCAGACGTGCCTGCTTCAGTCGAAAAAATTATATAGTAATTAAATTAGAGTAAAACAAAAGAAATATTTTTTAAAGTTGTTTTCCCGTAATACACTGAAGTAGGCACGTCTCCGTCGACGTGCCTGCTTCAGCGCAACTCTCTCTTATATAATAAGAGAATATAACCTCTAATTATGTAATTTTATTAATTACTATATTTAAAAAATTACATATTTAAATAATTTTAAATATTACATATTTAAATAATTTTAAATGTAATTAAAAAATATTTCAATAACGATAGTCAAGATTTAAAACACCTTAAATATGGTAGATATCAATATATTATAGGAAAATAAATTTGAAATATAATTATTACTTAAGTATTACATGTAATAAGCAATTATTGAAATTGCCAACATAAAAGTTGAATCATTTTTTGCTATGATTTCAGTTGGCATTTTTATTAATAATATAATTTTTTTTATGATAATTCAAATGATTTTGTTTTATTTCAAACCTTTTCTAGCTATCCATCTCTAGAAGTAGGATGGGAGAAAGTTAATATATTATTTTAAAAAAATTCCTAAATATTTTATTAGTAGAACAATATAAAAAGTAATGACATTTAAAATTCATCATCATTAAAATCTCACCTTATATAAATTTTGCACTTAAAGTGCATATAAATGATAAGAAAAATGAACAAAGGAAAGAATTTATAAACGTATAAGAGTTTTAAATTTAAATTTTTACATGTTTAAACAATTTGTAAAAATAAAATTTGAAAATATTTTAATAACGATAGTTATCACTCAAAACACTTTAAATATGGTAGAAATTGACACATTATAGAAATCATAAATATCATATAGTTCATAAGTATTATTGGGTATCGACCTCATTTAATATCTACTGAAGCAAGTTATATATTTTAGTGTTGAAGTCTTGCATATTTATTATTATAATTTAGAAATATTAAATTAAATATTTAAATAATTAAGTGACGACTCTAATTAACAATAACCCAAGAGAGTACTCACTCATTAATGTTGTAGTCCTGTGCTCATATGTTATGAGGATTGATAACTTGCAAATAAAATTATTTGTTATTAATATTATCATATCTCTAATTAAGTAGTTTTATAAATTTATTGTGTCTAAATAAATTTAAACTACATATTTAAATAATTTTTGAAATAAAAATTTGAAGATATTTTAATAAAAACAATCAAAACTCAAAATATTTTAAAGTGTTGACCCTAATTAAATACATCAAACATTTCTACACTATGACTCAATTAAAGATAGACCCTTACATTTTATAAAAACACTTACAGTTTTTTATAATATGAATATCTCACGGTTACACTCGTCATTCTCCTATAAAGTTATTCATATTTTTTCTAAAACACATTTAAACCTTGTATAGAATAGAAATCCTGCATAAATGAAATTCTTCTTAAATAATTATATATAAAATAATTTTAAAGTGAAAGAATAATAAAAATAAAAACTAAAATGAGATAATATAGACTAAAATATTATTATTAAATAAAATTACAAATATCTTACGTAATAAAAGTAAAAGAAAATCTTTATTAATAGTTGGTATATCTTATTAAATAATTTATATTCATTTATTATTTTCAAAAAATATTAATTTTTCTTTTTATCCAATGCATTAGCTTTTTATTTTTTTTATGATTTCGTAATAATAACTTCAAGAAAAATTTATTTATGATTTTAATTTGTCGTTTAATAATTATATTTTAATATATTTAATTATACATAAATTTCATAAGATGTGTAGCTGTAAAAGTTTCTTAGTTCATGAAGTGCAATAGATTGATTTTAATATGTAAAGAGTATATTTAAATTGAGTTGTATTATAAAATTGTTTAATGTATTAATTATTTATACACGAATAATATTAAATTAAATCTCATAAATAATTTTTTTGTGATTTAAAAAAAAATGTTTTATATTAGTGAAGCTTCATGTAGTGCTAAGAATAAAATCATTTATTTTCACCATTTTTTAAAGAGGTAACGAAAGAAATTTATCTATACATAATAGGAGAAGAAAATGTGACGCAAAAAATTCTCAATTTTTCAGTTTTGAAAAAGAAAATTTTAGTGCCACTTGTCAGCATCAGGAAATTTCTCAATTTTTCAGTTTTAAAAAAGAAAATTTTGAAATAATTTTGTCATTTTCAATTTAAATTTAAAATAAAAATAAAATAAAATATATATATATATATATATATATAATTTAAACATATCCTTTTTAAAATTTAAAAATTACCACAATTAATTTAACTTTTTCTATTATTTTATCTTTTCAAAAAGTGAATGATTGTACACGTGTTTAATGTTTAAATTCTTTTGGACTCTTATTTTTAATATTAATCGAAATATTTAATTTTGTCTCACGTGTTTGTGAATTTATTGGGGGTAATCAGAAATATTTATTTTTATTTTAATTAATTTAACAAATGAAAAATAAAAAATTGGAGACTCACACGAAACAGATACCACATAAAAGGTAAATGACGTTTTTTTTAACTCTTTGTTTAGCAATTTAGCAACTACTTCTTTAAAACAATTGCAAGATAAGTTTATCTCCAATAGGAATAAAAAAACAATTTTGAATTTGTGTAATTGAAAAAATTATTTACTCCCTCCGTCCCATTTTATGTGGCACCATTTCCTTTTTGGTCAGTCCCAAAAAGAATGTCACATTTCCTTATATGGTAAATATCTAAAGGTACAATTCTTCTTTTACCCTTGTTGGTCTCACTTAATCTTAAAAAAGTACTCCAATACATTTATGAGAAGAGAGAAAAGTGAGTTTACTTTTTAAAGGGTAATTTGGTAAACATTTCAAAGTCTTCATTTATTTTTTAAACTCTGTGCCCGATCAAATGTTGCCACATAAAATGAGACGGAGGAAGTACTATTTAAAAGATAACCACCAAAATTCTTAGTTGTCATTAACTCACATTATGTGAATATTTATTTATTCCAAATCACATTTATATTCTTCTTCTTTTATATTCACATATGTTATATCCATTTAAAGGGGAAAAATAAAAACTTGACCACAAACGTCACAAAACAAACTGGAAATACAACAATTTGTGGGATCCTTCTCAATTAAAGGCTTTCAACCCTATGACATATATAACAACTCTTGAATTATCTTATCATGGCAATACCAAGATATTACATATGGTTTTTTTGCAATCACGAATAATGCATGAATCATTCAGTATTATTGTCCATGAATTTGTGCACTATGCTGAAATCATAACAAAAAGTCGCTGTCAAAATGTTTCGACAGTTACATACAAATATGCAGAAGGAAGGGCTGTAGATGCAACATTTTATGCGCTACTCGAATAGAGATTTTTCTGTTTATTACAACACAAATGATATTGCACAATTTTTTTATGGAAGAGGTAGGAAATTAAAGGCATGGTTGATATGAAACTATCTGTCTCTTCTACACAATTATGAGAACATCAGTATCCGTTTTCCAATTTTGGAATCCACATATTCTGTAATTCTTATTTGATAATTTTGAGAAATGAAAGAAATTTTACTTTAATAGATAAGTAAAAATTTATAGGTAAAAATGTATTGCACCATGTATATTCCAATATATATTGCACGTCTTGGACATTTATTGTCACGATCCAAAAATAGACGTGATGGCATTAGTCGTATCCTACCAAGATAAGTCAGCCTAAAACCCAACTAATACGGCGAATGTGGAAGTAAAACGAGAATGAAAGTTTAATACTATTAAATAATGCGGAAATTTATAATCAACGTAAATAAACCCCCAAAACCTAGTTGTCACGTGCACAAGCCTCTAATGTATTACACTAGAATTGAAAGAAAACATAAGTTTCAAATGATGTTGTCTCTAAAATAGAACAAGAACAAGATCATATATAGAAGTAAGAAGGTCCGCTGAGATGACAAACAGCTACCTCACAAATCTCCACAGGAAGCCTCAGAAAAGAAGAGAATAGAAAGTATCACGCAGATCGGGGTTCGTAACCTACAATAATGTAGAAGCAAGGGGTGAGTACCAAACCACGCGGTACTCAACAAGTAAACTTCTAAACACAAGCTAAGGGAATAGAATACGGGTACTCCATACACCCTAACCAAACCTCCACAACTACAACCAGTATAAAAACCAATCCAAACTAATAGTTCACAATTTACATAGCACATAGTTCAACCCACATCCCATCAACAATATAGACCAACAACACACAAGATCAGGTTCACCAATCACAAGTTCACAAATGATAAAGATATGCAATGTCAAGTAGTGATGCATGTCTGACCTAACCCAATATCTCTTAGTCTGGGACCCATGGGGGACATATTTATCCATGCATCTGTCATGGTGTGCGACACGACCCTCGATGATAGTTTTTGTCATGGCATGCTACACGTTCCTCGATAATAAAATCCATCACGACGTGCAACACGTTCCTCGAATTATAATATCTATAGCGGTGCGTGATATGTCTCTCGAAATGGTATATCCTCTTTAATTCCTTATTCTTCCACAATTCACATAACACTTGTCACAATCATGTCTCATAACCAATGAAAATGACATGTTCACACAAATAATGAGGAGATGAACATTTTCATAACAATGCACAATTCACAACAATACAATCGTGATACAACATCAACAATGAATCAATAAGTCTTTCAAACAATTCTCAACACATCACACACCAATAATTAATCACATTGTCTTTTATTACCCCTTTTTCATAATTAGAATTATTCATTATGGACAAGTCAACCCATTACCAAGTCTCATTACTTCCTAACACATACCACAAGGAAATACATGATTCTATACACTTAACAAAGGTTGAGACATCCACTTGCCTCAATTAATCAACAATTCACTTCGGGACTTGAGTCTTCCCCTTTCACTGGGCTTCCAAATCAATACAATATATTCAAATAAATAATTACAATAAGATTTCGAAATCAACAACACTTATAGTACTATATGTCTAGCCTAGACCCAAAAATATCACCCAAATCTATAATCAAGTTCCTAATCTTGATACCAATTAACATATCAACTCTCATATTCTTCAAATTTAAAGCCTAGGGTTAGGTCTTAATTTCCACAAATTCCATAAATCTAATGGTATTCATATAATATAATACACCTAATATTTAATTAGCTATCTTAATATAGAAAAACTTGAATTATAATATGGTAATTATAATAAAATTGTGAAACCAAAAATTAGATACATAGCCATTAAATTTAACTACGAAACACCATATAAAATCTAAACTAAAATCCTCAATTTATGATCATGATTTACTTAATAATCATGTGGCCATCACTATACTATTATTGGCTATCTATATGTCATAATTGTCCACCACAGAGAACACACATTTTAATTCCAAATCCTTTCCTCCACCATTATTATATAATGTTAGTACTTGACTAAGCAACTTTCAACATTTAATTAACATGAACAAAAATTTAACTCCATATTGAACTCATCAAAAATTCCCCCCCTCTAATTAGCTAACGCTACAAAATGGTTAGGGATAAAAATAATTTAATAATCTAATTACTTGATGTTAATGCTTTCAACAACATGATTTAACTATGGGTAAAAGTAACATTGACACAGAGATGCATGTATCCATAATTCCACTCAATTACAGAACACCCAAAATCTTACCTGATTGCCGTCATTTTAGTTATTGTATCGCCGCACGCACAGGTTAGTTTTCTGTTCTCCTCTTTATTTTCTTTTCTTAATTAATTATGTACTAAAAGTGACAAATTCTATTAACTTATTTATATATGGGCCAATGGTATAGGGTCTTAAATAAATTTTAGACTTTGCCCATTATTTTCAATTAAATTAATTATCTAAAGTTACTCTTTAATTAAGTAATTACCATTTAATAAATATTCGTCAATTAAATAATCGTAGTTATCAAATAGTTTAAAATTCTCAAACCAACTTCACTGACTGATAAAAAAACTCGAGACTATTATCGTGAGGGGTAAAACATTAATTTTTATGAAAGTTTTCAAAAATGACCTTCCGGGTCATTACATTATCTACCACTAAAAATCATGTTCGTACTCAAACATAAGGAAGAAGAAGAAAGAATAACCGACGTTACCAAGCTTGAGATATGATCTCCTAGAGTCGGTGTACATCTCTCTAAATAAGCTCCTCCTGAAGACCATTCCATCAAGATCTACTACTAAAAAGTGAACTTTTGAATAAAAAATTTGTAGATCTACAAATCAGGAGTGATTATCAAGTCACAGACTAACCCATGAACCCAATCTGAACTGAAATCCTCTAGGTCATAACACAACCACTAGGACGAATCTTTTCTCATATAACCAGGATAAAATTCTTAATCAATGTCGGCCACAACAAAAAGTAAACCTGAACCAACCACCCCATACTCATAATGCATAAACCATCACAATCTTATCACGATATACTTCTTACAACATAATCATCCCACGAGTTTAAGTTATAAAAATTAATCTTTATACATCAGGTACCTATCACAGGAGAATCAAACTTATCTAACCCAAAGAAGGAAATGATCATGTAACCACCCAGTGAAAGATACACCCAGGTATACAGAACCTCTAATAGCATTTTCGGAGTGCTAGATCAGTAACTGTGATTGTAGACAACTATTAAGAATGGCAAAACTAGACCCAGTGATCCCCACATTCAATCACACATAGTTGAACGCGACCTCAACAACGTGATGAATATTAAGATTGTCGGACAACTGTAAATACCCATGGTAACTCTTCTATAAATTCTCATAAGAAATGTGGTACATGTAAAACCACTAGAATACTTCAATTGCTCCAAAAATAACACCAAATATGTCATATCTGAAATGACCAAATCTGCCGAAGCATCCTACTCTACCAAGAGGACATTGCAGGATCGGTACACCCGATCCACCACTAGGTATTCACCCATAAAAGTGAAAACACACACGAACGTAGGCAGTGAATCATGCTATAAACCATGTCCATAATGAAGTAGGTGGTCACATAAAAATATACAGAATCAAGATCGAATAACACTAGATACTCCTTCCATAGTGCCCATATCAAACATCTACATTCATCTGACACTATCTCTTTGATTTTTAGCTAAAGACAATCAACCAGTCTGATCTCCATCACAATGGTACACATAATCGATTTATCAAAACCCACATACTCCTCACAATATAGGATCGAAGTCAATACTATTAATACCAATAGAAAATCATAACCACACTGACTATTTACCTTGCTCTCAAATCGTCACAAGTTTCCAAGTCTTCTTAACATACACATTGTCTCCTCCAAAATTTCTAAACTATGGCTCCCTCTCTTTCCATGTAGGAATTTCATGATAGATATGGGTCTCACCCAAGGCTGATAACACTAATTTCAAATTTGATAGTACATTTCCATCTAGATAAAGCTATTGAATCATACACAATGTCAACTCCACACAATCTTTCAAAAACCATGATCAACTACCATTTCAAACAATCACATACTTATCCCAAAACTCATAGAAATCCTTAGTCACTCCAATAATTGTATAATTATATCTACTGTAAGCTCATAACCTCTATTCACCATCAAATGTCGTCTACATAACACATCATAACAGTCTATGTAGCCTTATCAATAGAGTAGTTTTAATCCCCTTGAAGTCCTCAATCCTGTAGTGCATTCATAAGTCATTTACCATAATTTAAATAATCTATCCCTACATAACAAAATAGAATCTTTCACATATCACTGTTTGTCACCCAAACCAAAATCCAATCTTCGTAAAAGTCACTCATAAATTCCTAATAAGCATGTGTCGAACCAGTTCACATCTCATATTTATATCTTAGCTCAAAAGAGAAAATTCATACAACCTTCAACTCTGAACCAAACGTCTATACAAGAAGTCTTATTCCTTCACCTTTCTTAAATTCTTTCCAATGGCGCAAATTTCAGATACCTTGAGCTCTTCAATATACTAAACTTTTGTTCTTTTTTTTAACTCGCTTACCAGTCTTATCCCTTGACCAACCATCCATGACATTTTACCTCATAATCTAAACCAAACTTTAAGTGAAGCACTCTGTAGGCCTTTTAACAATCAAAAGTAACAAACTCTACAATCTAAACCATGCACAAGTCCTTTCAATTGCTCATTACCTGACACGATTGTCATACTTTGACAAAACATACTACCACGTATATAGAATTACAATGAAGAACTTGCAATCTGGTTCAAACCATGTAACCCAATTCCCTTATCTATTAACATTAGTTCATATCTTGATGATTTTATGAAATTGCATACCCTACTTTATCCTTGATCGCTTCTCCATCGAAATTATTTAATCTGTCGATAGAATTTAAATCTTACGAGCTAACCAACTTGAAATCATAAAAGAACTTATCACCATCCTCGAGCCGAACATATATAGCTTTCTTTCTCAAATCTTACCTAATAGTTTTTAACCAATATGATGAATAGTGATACTATTACCATAACCACATGTCTCTGAACCTAATTCCCAACCGTCTGAAGATACATCTTTGACCTTTGCAATCAAAGTAATTATTCTTGTTCTCGCCTCTTTCTAAAGACTACACTACATCCCATTAATTCTTTCTATTATGACTCTAACTCCTTTCAATTCTATTTGAGCGGTGTCCCAACACCTTATAAAAATTTCCATACAACCACACTACTCACCTAATACTAGCTCCCCAATTACAATCTATCACGAATTCTTATTACCATCATGCTCAGTTAGCCCTTGACATCACCACGAAGTAAATCTTGTCATCGACAAGACACCTCAAACCCAGCTATACTAATCAAATCCAAAGGACTCACTCAACTTTTTTTATATGCACTTTCTTAGTAAAATTCTTAATTGCCTTCACATAGGTATACTCGTTGGAAATTTTCTTTACCCATAAGCTTTTCATTCCGATATCGGTCCACTCCCTTAGAGCTTACAATGAAATTACTAGTCCTCATTTAGAATCCTAGAGATACACTTCACAACCTAACTCATTCATACGATTCCAAAGATCCACCACTATAAATTTCCTTATAAAAAATGTTTTAACCTACACATTTGTAGTAATAACTAGTTGGTTTCTCAAATATAAATGCAATATTGAATCTCATTATACGAGCATGTGGTACAATTGACAACTCCTTAAGTAGTTAGTATTCACACTTGACAATCGACATGTCTGTTTCATATTACACTAGTACCATATCGTGACAGTTTGTTAGATCCACCACTAGAACACATCATACCTACCGAGAAGATTGTACCTAAATAGCCCACACATTTCTACCCGTTGAGTAGTTGTAGTACATTACCAAATTTGTTTGGTCTCTATCTCAAATTGTAATGCATTCTTTGATAGGTCAGGTCAATACCAGAAATAACACACTCCATAACTCTAATCAAGCAAGCATCGATACCATTGTAGTTGTCGTATCATAACCTCTTTGATATACACTTAATCTATGAAATCGTAGTAGAGATTTTGACATCAATTGGCATAAAATCATTCACTAAGTAACCAATACATGTTATGATAACTTTACTAAGTGTAGTTTCCAAAGTTACAGTGTTCATTATCTAGCCACCCCTTTAATCATTTCACTTCCAATTATTGAACCACTCTAGATGTCGTTTATACCACACAAGTACTGTTCTCTTTGCTGGGGTAACTAACCTTACTCAACCCCTTCAAATTACTGAAAGTTGTAAATCTGACCCCACATCCTTTCTATGAGTCTATCACTTCCATCTTTGTATTAAGTCTAACATCCAAGCCATACACGACACACAACTTCTCACATGAAGAACCACGAACGACTCATCACTACACATGAGAGAGAATGGAATGAAGCGATATGAATATGAACGGACAAAATATGCACAATAGAGATTCAAGAAGTAAAGATTTTTCCTAAAAGTCACCATAGTCTCTTGAAGATAAGCAATAGACGTCTCCTTGCCAATTCTCGAGACTCTATTAGACTTGGCTTGTACACATGTGAGACCTACGAACCTGGCCTCTGATACCATTTTGTCACGACCCAAAAATGGACGTGATGACACTCGTCATATCCCACAAAGACAAGTAAGCCTAAAACCCAACTATTACGGCTAATGCAGAAGTAAAACAAGAATAAAAGTTTAATACTATACAATAATATGAAAATTTATAATCAACTTAAATATACCCCCAAAACCCGGTTGTCATGTGCGCAAGCCTCTAATGTATTATACTAAAATTGAAAGAAAATATAGGTCTCAAATGATGTTGTCTCTAAAATAGAACAAGATCATCTATAAGAGTAAGAAGGTCCGCTGAGATGAAAAACAACTGCCTCACAAATCCCCACAAGAAGCCTCAGAAAAGAAGAGAATAGAAAGTATCACAAAGATCCAGGCTCGTAACATACAAAAATGTAGAAGCAAGAGGTGAGTACCAAACCACACAGTACTCAACAAGTAAACTTCTAAACACAAGCTAAGGGAATAGAATACGGGTACTCCTTACACCCCAACCAAACCTCCACAACTACAACCTGCATAAAAATCAATCCAACCTAATAGTTCACAATTTACATAACACATAGTTCAACCACATCCTTTCAACAATACAGGATGGCAACACACAAGATCAGGTTCACCTATCACAAGTTCACAAATGATAAAGATATACAATGCATGAAATGCAATGTCAAGTATAGTGATACATGTCTGACCTAACGATTCACACCCAATGTCTCTCAGTCAGGGACCCATATGGGACATATTTGTCCATGCATCCATCACAACGTGCGAACGACCCTCGATAATAAAATATGTCATGGCGTGTGACAAGTTCCTTGATATTAAAATCCATCGCGGCGTGTGACACGTCTCTCAAATCATAATATCCGTCGCGACGCACAACATGTCCCTCGAAATGGTATATCCTCTTTAATTCTTATTCTTCCACAATTCACATAACACTTGTCACAACCATGTCTTATAACCAATGCAAATGACATGTTCACACAAATAATGAGGAGATGATCATTTTCATAACAATGCACAATTCACAACAACACAAATCATGATACAACATCAACAATGAATCAATAAGCCTTTCAAATAATTCTCAACACATCACACACCAATAATTAATCGCATTGCCTTTTACTACCCCTTTTTCACAATTAGAATTATTCAATATGGACAAGTCAATCCATCACCAAGTCTCATTACTCCCCAACACATACCACAAGGAAATACACGTTCTATACACTTAACAAGGGTTGAGAAATCCACTTGCCTCAATTAATCAACAATTCACTCGGGACTTGAGTCTTCCCCTTTCACTTGACTTCCAAATCAATGCAATTTATTCAAATAAATAATCACAATAAGATTTCAAAACTAACAACACCCATAGTACTCCCTCTGTCCCTAATTACTTTTCCACTTTTGACTTGGCACACTTATTAGGAAAATAATGAATGATATAGTGGGTTTACCATTTTACCCCTATTAATTATGAAGTGGAAGAATTAAAAACTTAAGAGTTTCAAGAAGTTCTACATTTTTCAAAGTAATTAATTAAGGGTATAATAGGTTAAAAAAGTTGTCATTTCTTGACTTGTCAAAATAGACAAGTTATTAGGGACAACTAAAAAAAGAAAAGTGGACAAGTAATAGGGATAGAGGGAGTACTGGATGTTTAGCCTAGACCCAAAAACATCATCGAAATCTATAATCAAGTTCCTAATCTTGATACCAATTAACATATCAATTCTCATATTTCTTCAAATTTAAAGCCTAGGGTTAGGTCTTAATAGTTCAAGAGTACTTCACTTTGTGAATATTAAGTTGTTGCCTCATATCACGATGTGTCAATTCAAATCGAAAGATATTGACACTAACGTACATGTTCCTTTCTTTTGTCCAAAATTTGCTCTTACCATTTGTCTTTGCATTAGTGGGGGATTGTGATATTAATTCTCCCTTATTCATTTATTGTAATGCAAAGAATACAAAGTAAAATACGTTACAAAGAGAATAAATTTTCTGTTCCAAAACAAAACAAAAGTTTCTGTAGAATGTGATGTAATGGCCTTTAATGTCATTAACATTCACAATTCGTTATCAAAATTAACTCTTGACTCTACAATAACTCCTATAGAAATTTTCTATATAAGTAGTGCCTATTGTGAATGCTAATACAACCAACAAAAGAAAAGAAAAATATTTTCCTTCTTTCTTCCTATTCTTAGAATATTTTTTGGGCAACCTCCAAATTTTCAGCCACGAGTGCATGTCTTTTAAAGTAATTGTGGAACCTTGGGGAGAAACCGGCTACAACGATTTGCACGGAGTCGAGCCGAAATAATTTTCAATCAAATATCAATAAGCTATTCTAAATGAACTCTAGCTTGGATTGACTACATGATTGTGTCTTTCCATGGATAATAATATGAATATGATTAATAACTATTCTGTGGGATTTATGCTTAGCACCGAGTGGACTAGTGGTGATTACCCATGTCCCATAACTATGTGTCACCATAGATTGTCTTAGATAGACATTAGCTAGTAGATCCACTTTAGATCAAGTTTATGGTTCTTACCTTGGCAAGTAAGGACATCTCTTTTCAGTGTGGGATAGACACTGGATTCCATGTTATAGTTCACATGGTCTATATCGGTTAATGGCTAAGTTCCCACAATAATGAACTAAGGTTACTTTCTAAAAGTATCTCAATATGTTTTAAAGATGCTTAGCTTGCATTGACCATGGTTACGACTTATGTTTTCTAACATATTATTTTATGATTTAGCTTGGTCATTCCATGTCCGCAAAGTCTTTTTTAGCATGGTTTCATAACTCTTATGCATTGCTATCATACTTAGTACATTCCATATACTAATGCATACTTGTGCCGACATTGTTTCACTAATGTAGGGTTCGACATTCCCATTCTGCACACTCGTGGCTAGTTGATCCTTTTGAGCTTTCGAAGATTGATGAGTCCTCATGTTTCGGGGATCGATACTCTTTATTGCTTTATGTCATTTATTTCAACCGTGTATGTGATGTATGAGTTATGTCCCAATCACTTTCCTTATGATGTACTAGATGGCTTGAGACTTATGTTAGACTTCCTCTTTTGTCAAAATCTTTATGATATAAAACTGTCTTTTGAATTCTTTAAATTATATTATCTTGTATGATATATGCTAAGAGACTTGTATATGATCTCTCGGGGTCCTACACGCGATGTTACGACTAGGTGTACTTTGGGGTCGTAACAAAATAGTCGCAATCCTTTTGAAAAGTCACTCTTTTGAAAAGATCACAACTCATCGGAGAAGTTACAACTTTTTGATTGAAGAAGTCACAACTCTTTGAAAAAAATAGATAGATAGATGTTATCATGTATTTTTCATATATAGCTTCTTAACCTTTCACATTCTTTATTCTGAAAAGTTCAAATGTTTCAATTACTACTTTTATATTCTTTGTTAATGGTTAATACAATTTTTTTTTTGGGGAGTCTCAATTATTAAAACTACTCCTGCTCGTGTCCTTTCTTGATTCTACTAATTACTTGTAATTGTTTTTATTTCCTATAATTTTTCCTAATTGGTGCCCTTCAGAATGACAAATATATGACTTGATTTGTTCATAATTCTTTAGCTGCTATTGGCTAAAGAATAAATAATAGGTCATCAAATTGAGTATATTTTATACTTTGCATGCACATGTACCAAACAATAGAGAAAGTGATAATTGACTAGTCTATGAAATCATTCAATATTGAGAAGCCAATTATATCAAAGATCAAAGAACAAATATTATAATTGAAAATATGTAAAAGAGAAAATTCATTAAAGATTAAGAATTTTACAATCTTTCGAGTTCTTAGTAGATGTGATAGTACAAAATTTCTAATATTAAGATATTAGCACATGATCATTCATAATCTTAATGAGGTTATGGAATACCGCGCAAAGTAAGGGTAAGTTATCTAGTATATATATAAGTTATGTGGCTATTCACAAACATAGTGATGTTCTTTTGGTGGCGTAGCATGTGATGTATTAGGTATGCTCCCCATATAAGAATTAACCAAAACTAAACTATGATAAATTGACTTGTCAAATCTTAATATGTGTAGAACTCTAATGATGCATCAGAAAAGAGACCTAAGAGGGTGTCGAGTTGGCTTAAAATTATTCAAATATGCTTTTAAGCATTTTTTTTATAAATTTAATTTGATATTTACTCAACATTTAAAATGCTTTTGAGTAGGTGATTTTAAATCAAAATAAGCTAAAATCGGTCAGTTAATCACACTCAACTTATTACTTTTTTTGCTTAGCAACTCTTTAGTTTGACTAAAATAATTATTTTGTTATTTCATGAGACTTTCCAAAAAAAGTAACTTTTTTTAATTACCTCCTAATCTCTTCATCGTCTTCAAGATAGAAGCAAGTGTGTCCATTGATTTGCTTCTTTTGGGTATTTGATCTCATACCAAATTCATGGAATTTATATATGATTTTTTTTAATATTCGATTATTTTTTTTAATTTACAAACTTAAGTCAATTTATAACATAATAGTTATTTAAATAAAATAATTTATATTTATCCAAAGAAAATCTTATTCAAAACAATTTATAACTTAAAAGTGAATTGAGTTATATGTTATTTAAAGTTAAAAGAATTAAAATAATAAACTTATTTTTACTTTAAATAGATTTAAGAGGAAACTACATAAATGGGCCTCAAAACACAAAACAATTTACATTTTCATAAGAGCAACTTTCACATATAGCAAACACAAAAATCATATGTGTATGCTATAGCTATAGTTTGCATAATTGCGCTCCATAGCAAACATAAATATGTATATTTCGCTATACATATACAAAAGAAAGCAGTTGTATATATCTGTTTCTGTTTCGATATACATATACAAAAGATCAATTGTATAATCTGTGTTTGTATAAAGCGAGAAAGAGAGAAAGGCAAAAGAGAACTGGCAGGGGAATATTTGTATTGTATAATTATAAGTGTATAGGACGAAGATATATGTATTTGCATGTGTATATATAATTTTCTCTCACTTTATACAAACAGAAACACAATTTATACATTTCTGTTTGTATAAGCGAGAGAGGTGAGGGAGAGACTGGCGAGCAAGATCTGGGAGAGGGGAACGAAAATATATGTATATATACAATTTTCTCTCTTTATACAAACACAAACACATTTTATACATTTGCGTTTGTATAAAAAGTGAGAGAGGCGAGGGAGAGAACGAGAGTGGCGAGCGAGATTCACCAGGAGAGAGGCGAAATAACAACAGTTTGCTATGGGGTACAATTAAATCAAACTATGTTTATAGAATTTAATTTGAATTAATAGTTTGCTATTATATACAATTTTCCCTTTTCATAACCCAGCCCAAACTGATTTACCAAACACCCATCGAAATATATTACAACTCATGTCCCCCATGAGTTTAGGTCCAATTTCCCCATCCAAGCCCAACTCCTTTCATCATTAATTTAGACTTAAGGAGACTTAATTACATTGTTTAACTAAAGAGAGTCTTACGTACAAAATGATTTGTCCGTGCTCTTGGTGATTCTCTTCCGGCAATTTAAGTTTCAAAAATAAAACCGTCAACTTGTTGTAGTTCTTCCTTCAATCCACTTCATTGTATTCATTTTTGGTTACAATACTCTTAATTTTGTTTTTTAAACTTTGTTTCTTATGGCTTTTTGTCGATTTTTCAAACTATTTACAAATGCGTCGTAAACACATAGCAACAACTCGTTGATGGGGTCATCGTATTCTTGATTCAAGTATATTTGACAATGATTATGATAATATAAGTGACGAAGAATCAAGGATTTCTGCAGTGTCTGGTTCAAGCTTTTCTTTGCAGTTGAATGTCAACACACCAGAGGTTAATGTTGGAACTCAGGCTGATCCAATTGTTGGTGGTGAAAACATAATGTGGGTGGTGGAACCCTTGATGATTTGGAAAAGAAAGGAAAGTCGCCCATGGTGGATTGTGATCCGATTGATGAATAATTGAATATATTTATATATATAAATATAATGGTTTAATATCATTGACTTATGAGTAGGGTGTGAACAAGAAACTTTAACGATACCACAACAATATATGTATACTCTTATAATATCAATAACTACTGAATAATTTCTGAACAAGAAACATTAATGATACCGCAACAATATATATATACTTGTATAGTATCATTGACTAATGAGTATGGTGTGAACAGGATGATACTATACTCTTATAGTATCAATAACAAATGAGCAATTTTAGAAACTTGCGTATTATCAGTTCATTGATATGCTAAAGAATCTGCAGTATACTCCATTGCCTTGAGCAAAATTTTTAATTGCCCCGAACAATTTTGATGGTAGTTGGGATATTTCCTTTAGATCCGGTTTTGTATACACGCGATCTAAATATCCAAATTCGAATAATTGAGCTGTGAAGCCCGGTATTCCATTAGGAAAAATTGATATTCTAGGAAACAAACTTGTTGTTCCTAAAACACCGTATGTTTCTCCACTTTCTTCTGGGAGATTATATATGTATCTAGTAAAAGCAAGATACTCTTCTTCCTTCGGGTGTTGCTTTCCAACCTGAAACGAAGAAAAAACTTTTGTTCCTGATGGAACTTAGTTAGTTTTACTTTCTGGTTTCCCAGATATAATTCTTTCAGCTTTCGCTGATGATGAGCTTGTTGCTTCATTTGCTAGGCTTTTTTCCTTATCATTTGATTCAGAAATTGGCATATCCTTGCTTACCATTGAGATGTTTTTGGCACCAGGTGCTAGTGGGACATCTCCTGCCACTTTGTTGGGATTGATATTCCCTTTTAGATTTGAATTCTGTGAAGGACTTGTGTCTAGATGCTCACACAAGAGTAGAAATTCTCTCATGTTTTCAGCTTGAGCAGTACTAAGCTGATTTATTTCGGATTGTAATATCCGAGATTGTTCAGACAGCCTTGATAGCTCGTCTCTTATTTTGAAAAGCTTTTGGATTTTTTCATCAATGGACTCATCCACTTTCTTCATTCCTTCATATATCCTATTTACCAGGATTTTTGTCTGATTGTCCATATTGGACGTTTCTGGAAATGAAGTCTGCAAGAAAATTATCATTTCCTTTAATATATTCTATTGAAAATGAATAGAAAGATAATAACACCTGCCATCTGTGCAATCTTCTGTATTGCGGTTCGGAAGGTAGCTTATTAAAGATTAGCCCTGAAACTTGCGTATTATCAGTTCTAATAACAAATTGTTTTGGTAATAAAAAAGCAGAAAATTTTCTGATTCCTCTAACAATTGCTAATAATTCCTTTTCATTAGTGGAATATCTTGTTTCTGCATCATTAAAAGTACCACTCGTGTACCTGCAAATTTCATTTAAATCGGTTTGCAATAATGCTCCCCAATGATAGTCAAATGCATCAGTTTGTAAAACTAGATTATCATTATCATCTGGTAATCTAAGTTTAGGTAACTTAGCACATTCTTCTTTTAACCTTTTTATGCACTGAGTATGCTCTTCAGTCCATCCAAGTCTATTTGATTTTCTAATCAATTTTTGCAATATATTCCATTTTTTAGCTAAATTCGGAATGAATTCTCCTGCATAATTTAAGAAACCCAGAAATCTTTGGATTTCTTGTTTTGTTGTTAATTTATTTGGAAAATCTATGATTTTCTTTGAGATATGTGATTGGAGTTCAATTCCATTTTTTGAAATAATCATTCCTAAAAATTCTATTTCGTTTTTATTGATGTCAGCCTTCTTTTGACTTAAGACAATTCCATTTTTTAAACAAATTTCTGAAAATTCTTTTAGATGTCTCAAATGTTCTTCATAAGTATTAGAACAAATCAAAATGTCATCTATATAGATTATTAAGAATTCTTTTTCAGAAAATATTTTATCCATTTTTCTTTGGAATATTTGTGGTGCATTTTTTAATCCAAAAGGCATGACTAACCACTCATAATGTCCATTAGGAGTACTAAAAGCAGTTAACTGTATTGAGTTTTCTGCAAGTTTTATTTGCCAAAATTCGCTTTTGCAGTCAAATTTTGAAAAATAAGTTTTTCCTTTTGCAAGGTTAATTAAATTGTTTTTATTTGGAATAAAATATCCATCAAATACACAATTTTTGTTTAGCTCTTTATAGTTTATTACCATTCGAGCTTTTCCTCTTTTTATTTCAGCATGGTTTCTTACCATGAATGCTGGGCTACTATGAGGACTTTTACTCATTCTTATTAATTTTAAGTTGAGTAATTCTTTAATTTGAATTTTAAATTCAATTTTATCGTCTTCATTGTAGAGCATGGGTCTGACTCTAATGATTATGCTAGGGTCCTTTAATGTTAGAATTGCCCTTTCATGACTTTGTTCCCATTTTTCTAATGGATTTTCTCCATATGATTTTTGTAGATTTTCTTTAATCTTTTCTAGATTAAGACATTTACAAGTTATTTTCCTTAGATTTTCTAAGTATTTTCTTTTAAAATTTCCATTATCTTTTTCAAGATTATAAGGATTCTATTTTCTTGGGACTTTTATGAAATGTCCACAAGGAGTTTTTAAGCTTATCATATATAACGTTTGATGATAATCTTGAAATTGTTGTAGGAAGTCGTTTCCTAATAATAAATCTGTTTTCAGTTTATCATAAGCAAACAATTTATTAACAGAAACAATCTTTGATCCTAAAATTATTTCTACCTTTTCTTTGGATTTTGATAGTTTTTCTTTATCTCCTGTGATTCCTATCATAGAGATGTTACTTTTATTTAAATCCCAATCTTTTATTAAAAAAGATTTTGCTAGACTTGCTTCTGATCCATTGTCTATTTGACAATAGGTGGTTAATTTTGTATCATAGAGGGTTATTTCTATGAAGATTGATACTTTGAAAATTGTTTCCTTTGGCATTTATATTTTTGGTATGAAACAAGTTTCACCTTTATATAACATTTCTATGCCATTTTTCCCTATGCTATAATCTTCTAATTTATTTAGGAATAGATTTCCTAAGATTATATCTTAATCACTTTCATGATTTGTAATATAACAAGGAACTGTTATTCTTATTGTATCTAGTTGTATAGGTAGGTCTACCATATTTTTACAACTAAAATTATTTCCTTCGAAGGTTTGATAGGTGTATTGTTTTCCTTCATAAATTGATATTCCATCAAGTAAAATTCCTTTTATATGGTTAGCTGTCGCTCCAGTTTGTATCAAGATTTCTTGGTTTTTCCATTCAATTCCATTGAAGATTCTTCCTTTTATCTTGGTAATATTAGAAATTTCTACGTTTTTTAACGAATATCTATTAGATATACTTTTTCTGATGGAATTTCTTTCATATTCTATTGAAAGTCTAGGATTACTAGTGCTTCCGATTTCTTGGGTTTTTCCAAATCGAATTTCATATTCATCTGGAATTTGGGCTTGTTGAATTTTCGCTTCAACTATTCTTGCTATTCCTGTGCATTCTTGATCTATTTCAATCATTCCTTTATTTTTATATATTTTACCGTAGTTTGAGTTTGTAACTGTGTATAATGCCTGGTAATATATACTCATTATATGATTTCCTGGTTTGAATATGTCATTTCTTTTGATCTGAAAATGTAAACTCAATACTTCATTAAAATCAGCATCCTTGAGTGATATACAATATTTTGGATAGTATGTAAATATGAGTTTTGTATAGGCTAAATTTCCCTCTACTATACCAAGATTTTCTTCTCTTGCATTTATGAATCTTTCATCAGATAGGTTTATTACTATCGGACAATTGATTCCTTCTTTAAAAGTCGATTTGACTAATATTTGGATTCCTCCTAAATGAACATAATTCATTTTCTTTCTTTTTCTTTTAGGAATTTTCCTAAGAATTTGATCTATCATAGGTTTTGTTAACAGGTTTAGTTTATGTTTTCCTGTTGTTTGGGTAATCTCTATTACCTTTTCTATTTCTTGATATTCATGATAATAAATTTTATCTCTTGCAAACATTCTTTGCATTCTGCTTAGTGATTGTCTTCTACTTTAAGATTTAGTTTTAATCCTTGGATTTTTCTAAATGTTTCTCCTTCAAAGGACTTAAAGATAATTATGAAATAGTTTAGGGAGGTCCCTAAATAATTTTTTTTTGTAATAAGTCCCTCCTTACATCAATAAAAGGAGAGGAACTTCATATGGAGAGGTAGACTACATTTTCCTAGAGAAAAACACTTTAAGAGAAATGTTAGGTACCTTCATAAGTATGAGTTTGAGTGAGTAGTAACTTCTCCCATCAGGGAAAAGTATTTTCTTATTATGTTGTATTATATAAGTATGTATGGCGTGTCTATAAAAATTATAATATGAAATAAACAATTGGTTTTTATACCTCTCTTCTTAAAAGCTCCATTAATAGTCGTAAGTGAAGGTTGCGATCTTCAGCCTCAAGGAGGAACAGTAACGAAGTAGCCAAAAGACTGAGGTCGTAGGGCGAAATATTGTTCATGGCCTAAAGGGAGAACTACCGTGGTAGTGATAAGACTATTCATCGACACTCGACATTGAAAAACTAAAATTCCTAAACTTTTGAGTCGACTATTTTATATAATAGCACAAAGAAGGACTATTTTATATCTAGAAATACAAATAAATAACCTAGAATATAAACTACAACATAATTTATAAATGAATAAAGAAGAATATGCAATAGATGAAAAAACATATGAAAACTATGACGGATTAAAAATAAAGATAATATTTT
>JAJOOR010009903.1:0-49576 GCA_036250505.1 Solanum acaule
TTTTTCACAAACTTTGGAAAAGTTGAAAACCATTTGAAATTGGCTCTAGGGTGATAGCTTGCCCTAGATAAAGAACTCCCATACCTTTACTAAGATTCCCCAAGAAATTTGATGAAGAAAACGTCTTGCATCCACAACCCTAGCTCCCACTTCTTCTTCTTCTTCTTCTTCTCTTCTTTCTCTCTTCTTCTCTTCTTCACTCAAGAACCCTAACTCTTACTCTTTTAAAATGGAACAAAAATGATCCACAATCAGCCTAACACAACAATATAACCTCAAAAGAAATGATTTGTGAAAAGACCAAAATGCCCTTAAATTTCCGGACGGAGTCCCTGCCAACTGCCCAACTTTCAAAGGGCATAACTCGCTCATACGAACTCGGAATCGAGCAAACTCGGTGGCGTTGGAAAGATCGTTCCAAGGGCTTTCCAAACATAACTGGAACTACTCCTGGATCATCCTGAGCTAGGAGTTATGACTACTCAAAGTTAGCCAAAAACTCACTGATTTCCACACTTGGCCGAATTTCCAGATTCTGAATTTTTTTCCAAAAATGACTACTTCCAATTTAAAGTTTCTTCATATTCATTTTAAATTGTCGGATGTTATAGCTATCTTCGCTAGAAGTTAATTGCGACGGTCTTCTTATACCGGTCGTTAAATGGAATTAGGGACAGAAACAAAATCGGTCGCTAACAACCTTTTAGAGACTACATTTGTTATCCCAAATAGAAGATTTTCATCTTTGAAAAATAGTTTTTTCTGGTCGTTAAATCTCTGGAAAGTAGATTAACCTTTAGAGACGAGTATTACTTTTTGTCTCTAATTGACCATAAGTAGTTCAAGAGTTTCATACATTTATTCAAATCGATTGTATTCCAAAAATAATATATTCAATAATATCATGGTTTCATACATATAATTATGTTTAAAATGTGGATAACATCTTATTGGTGTCACGAGATGACTAAGATAAAAGTCACTATATTGTTTACACAACCTCTTAGCAAAAGTGTGTACAACAATAACAAAAAATACAAATTTTGATCTATTAGTCCTTGCAAAATGATCACGAACTTATCAGCTTGCTTTATGGCTTCAAAAGCTATTGTTTGACTTCTAAACTCATGTCTCCATAACCTGCAATAGACATAATTTAAACAATAAAAAAACTATAAAGATGAACTACTAGAAAATTAGTTAAATAATGAATTATGTCTAATAGTAACTCAAGCATTGGAGTGTCAAATATATCCAGTTTAATTATATGCATCTTCAAAGTTTGAAACAACAACGGAAAGGAGGCTGCAAAAGTATATTCAATAATAATTTAGAATGTCAACCAAATAATGTTAAGTAGAAGTTAACATTTAACATTCTATACAAACTAGACACATTATAGAAATTGAGAAATAAATTTAATAAACTAGTCCTTAAACACAAAAAAACATAAACTTAAATTTAACACGGTTTTGTCAAAATAGACCCAAATTTAGGTCTATCTGATCAAGCACTTACACTTAAGTTATAAACTGTATCAAATGTGCACTATATTATAAAGTTTCTTATAATACTGGACTAAATCTCAAAATCCAACCATAAAATATAATAATTTTCTAAGATGCACAACTAAACTCCAGAGCCAAACTTAATACATATTCAACAACAAATATGTTGATTTTCATTAACTAGCTTGCAAGAATCAAGAAACTTCATTGAAAACTAGAAATTCTGGAAAAAAAATAGTTTGCTAAGATATTGTTTTTGTTATATTTATGCTAGCTATTGGATTCAGCAACACAAAAATGAGGTTCATAAATTGGGCAGATTAGTCATAAGAAATAAAAATTTTGTAAGAAAGTTGAAACTGCAATGTTAAGGTTTCTTTGCTCTGTTCGGTTCCTAACATTCCAGTTGAATCCAAAGCAGTACAGACTACATTATTAATTTCTTTACGTCTAAATAGAGTTGTGTAAACAAATTGCAGGAGAATTTCTCTCGAGTCATGATTACTGACTTGCCAATCGAATATTGTCTACCTACGACACATTTTAAGTTTGTTGCTCTAAGATGTGTAGACCCTTGTTAAGAGAATATAGAGATGTGACGTAGATGGAGTCTTATATGTGTACCATACAAGTAAAAAAAATAATTGAGATAGAAAAGTAGTTTTCTAAAAAAGTTTTCATTATTAGAAACTTTGAAAGAGAGGGTAGCTAAAAGGGCGTAGGAACGAATATGATGTACAACCATAACCATTAATAGCAGCCGGAATGAGGAACAAAGAACATGGTAATAGAAGCCAACTCATACAAATATAGTAGAATAGGGTAGTTGGTCACCTGTATAGTGCTAATGTTGTGTGCATGTCATTTTATTATTTTAGATCCTACAATAGGGTAGCACTCTTACAAAAACAAATATAAGTTATAGTCGTAGAAACTGTGTAGTAGAACAATATTAATAAAAAATAATGAAGTGACACAAGGAAGATAAATTACTTTCAACAACAAATATAATACCAACGTCCTAAACTAATGTTACTAGGAAGAAACACTATTGATGCTCTGTTTTTTCAGACTCTTTTATTAAAATTCATCAATCCATTCTAAAGAAGAAACAAATAAACTAGAACTTCGATAGCAATTAGAGAAGCTATTCAATTCAACTCCTAGTTTAGTTTTCCCAACTCAAAATGAACCTCTAGTATCGTCAACAATGGACATTTAACTTAACTTCAAATTCAATTATAACTATTAAAAATGGTATTCAGCCATCAAATTTAATTCGATTCAGAACCGAAAGAACAAATATGAGTTTCAATTCTTTTTGATTCATAGTATGGATTAACTATCTTGCTTCAGTAGAATGGAGTTAATGTATACCTGATTGAGTTGGTGTGTTCTCATTGTAAGGAGTGAAAGTTCTAAAGTTCTTCAATTTGCATAAATCCCAAAGTTTAACACCATCGTGAGCAGCAGTTGCTAAGAAATCGCAAGACAACAAACACAAACTAGAAAGGTGAAGAACTACAAAATATATACATAGTCAACAATTCCAGCATTCAAGGATGAATTTTAGTCCCTGCTCATTGAACTAAACTATATTCCAGAAAATGAATTTCAAGTTAACATCAATCAAGGATACAAACCTGAATTTATGAAGATGGTTCCTCTTTCATGGCTATAAATTTATACAACTAAACTGAGCTTCCTCGAATTTCCTCTGTGGCAACGAATAACTTTCGTGGCTACATATTTGTTATGTATACCAATTCCTTTCTCATATATAGCTATGCATGCGGTGAAGACATACGAATATAAAGAAGACCTAGACATACAACAATGATAGAATTGTTCTGCTAATATTTTAATAGTTAGTAATATGAATCAAAGAGTTAGCTAGTTCATCCACTGTAAAAGAAATATTAATTAGAGCTAGAAAAAATTTAAAACTCCACACTTCTACTACAAACACCTTCTTCTTCCCCTCTCTCCTCTACTCTAGTTTTCAATTATATTAAGGAAAGGATGGACATATTTACCTGATTATAAGACCCTCCAATAGGGTAATGAAATCATCACACTTCCCCAAAGCTTGAAAAAATTCCAAATCCATAATATCGAAATTGGGCATGTAATCTTGGATACGAAAGGTTGAAAACTCTATCACCAAAAAGTGAAAAGTGTGTAACTGCTAAAAAGATACAAAACAAACCTAAATGCCCTAAAGAATGAGCCCTCCACCTCTCAAAATAAAAACTTAAATCTGAATGAGTTTTGAAATGTAAATTGAGAAACCCTCACCTCTCCTTCACATTTAAATCACAATAATACAATATATATACTCCATTAAAAAAATCACACAGAAGACCAAACTAAATGATGAAAAATAAGAAGAAAAGCATTGATAGATAAGGACTTACCTCTCTTTTGTAATTTTCTGGCCCAAATGATCCGTGAGTGAACTAATCGAGTTGGATTTACAGTTTTCAGAGATATGATTTCTAAAAAAATGAGGGTTTACATGAGCACAAGTTTATTTGGAGAGAGAGAGAGAGAGAAGGGGGTGGGGTGGGGGTGGGTGAGTGTATGGTAATTGTATATTGAAATATTCTTATACATAATATTTAGATTAGGGCCCACACTCTTCCCGCTTATTATAAGCTCTTAGGACCAGATGCTTGTAATTTTAGAGACTAGATTTATTTTCTTCCCTAATTTAGAAGAATTAGGGACCATTAAATAATCTTGTCTCTCTATATATACATATAAGGACAAGATTTTCCACCCGTCTCTAATTGTTGGTCCCTAATAAGCCTTTTTGTTGTAGTGTAACCCACTTACTCTCTCGAGCTAAGTGTGTGGACATAGGACTAGGATTCACTCTCTCAAGCTGAACCTCATGTCAACCCACTCACACCGGCCATCAATTTAGTGGTTTTAGTTTTACAACCTCTCTCTCGAGCAAGTCGAAAACACATAATTAAACTTGTATTTCCAACTACAAATTCATTAAATTCATCAAATTCATCCACAACCACTAAACAAAATCACATTTAAACTATGAATAGACTATCAGCAAGCAAGACCCAACAATTATCTTAACCCATATTCGCTAAATCAAACCCTAAGAATTGGGGTTTTTTGCCACACATCAAGAGATAAAAATTTGTACCTAAATAATCTTGCATTCAAATGGGTATGAAGATTTAAGTCTAGTTACACGCCAAGAATGAAGAATCCAAGAGACTCAAGTCCAAATCCTTGGAGATGAAACCCTCTTCTTCTTCAAGTCTTGAAAACCCTCTCAAACATGGAGCAAAAATATCAAAAACTAGTATTCTATATGAAAACTTTCACATTTGTTCGACTCTAAGTGAAAATTATAATAATTGTTCCACATGTAAAACTACAACTCTTACTAGTATTTATAGTTTTCACAGATTTGTGCTGCAGCGGATCATTCGGTGTCGTTAGTCGGAATTGCCGATCAACTCAGCATTCACCCTTTGGTGTAGTTCATCGTCGTCTTGCACCAGCCCTCAACATCATCGTGCTCTGGGTCATTAGGCGACATGGTACTGCTTCGCGGAACTACTCGGCGATCTTCAGCCCTTCATATCTTTGTTATTTTAAGCCGTTTCGTTCCTTTTTGCGACGTAGTGTCCATGCTTTCCTTAAAATTTCAAATACCTGAAACTTAAGAGTTTTCATCAGATATTGAGATAAAATAAGCATTTGAGGACACAATTTCTATTAAAATATTGCCCTAAATGAGTCCAGTTTGTGGACTCATCAATAATGTAATTAATAATATGTACACTCAAGTCAGAATGTGAATACTAACAGTGATATTGAAATTCACAAACATCCACTTGGCTAGGAAGAGTGAGAAAAATATGTCCACATAGCATAAATAGTTTATGATAATTAAGGTAAAACACACAAATACATAACAGTTTAAGTATGAAACTCGAACATACTACGCATATCATACAACTAACAAACTCCAGTAAAAAGACTGCAACATATGCATTGACTATACATATGCTACCACAAATATCTCAGAAAAAAGGCAACAAAAAGGGTAAGTGTTATTCAGCTGAAATACATACAAACCTCATATGTCACCTTGCCACCACCAATTGCAAAGTGCTCGAGTTTGACATTTCATAATATTTTAGATATAACACAAATTGCCCTTGGTTTTAAAGCCAATCGATTATCGGATTTCACCAAGCCAACTACCACTACCTGGGGATTTCTAGATCCGCTCTAAGTATAGCATTAAGATTCCAAACTCCATGAAAGTAGGAGATTGATTAGCTATAGTCAAATCTCGTGACGGTGATCAAAGAGCATTGGCTACGATACTACAACCGCTGCTCCTGACCCAAATTGCCCTTGGTTGTGGTCCTTGCTGTGAGAAGTCATTACCTACCATGCAATGTCATGCAGCAAAGGTAACAATTTCATATCATTTCGTAAAGTCAAGAAGTTTGACTTTGGGTAAGATATAGATATTACACTCTTTATATTGAAGAAATGGAGGCGACAAAAAACAAATACACAAGTAAATTGATCTCTCACTTTTTCTCTTGTAAGAAATTTTAAACTCGAGCTTGTTATAGAACAAGAATATATAACACATAATATGCATATTAGAGCATTTTGTAAAATACACAGGTTAATTATAGTTTTGTAGATCATGTTGTAAAAAAAATTGCATGTTTTAGCCGAAAGATGAATAAGCAAAACAATTTACCTCTCCAATGTGCACATGGATTAAGTGTCCCATTCATCCAAATCAAACCGTGGGGTATTAAGAAGAAGTAACACAAGTAACACCAACACCTTATAGAAGTAGCCTCCAATTTTTTACCACCAATCTAGATCAATTGTTGTTGTTCGATCTAAAGAACAGAGGACGGTTGAGGAAGTCTTCTATTGATGGTTTAGGCCTTTCTTACTCTATTATCTTAAATTTCTTCAGTGGTGAATTTGGTTACTGCTCATTCAGAAAACCCCACTAAGAAGGCCTGTGGGAGGCTATCGAGCTCCAAAAAGAAGCATAAACTAGAAGCTTTGGGTATATCTATCTTAAAATATGCATGTAGTGTATTCTTGCTTCATCAACTCACACTTGATCACACCCAAGTTGACCCTTGCTTTGGTACTGAATAACATTTTGCATACTTAAACTTGACCGCATCTTCCTTGGTTTTTGTGATTTAATGGTTGGTTGACTGAAGCACACTCAGTGTAAGATGATACATGATTGTATATTTATTCACATCCTCCAATAGTTTTGGATTCTCGTGAAGGTGGACTATGAATTAACCAAGCACCCCTTTTTGATATGCTAATTTCATGTGAGAAAAAAATATATGCAAATGAATCTTGGAGTTGCTTATGTTTCTCATTCCTCAAACAATATTCCAGAATCATAGGTAGAACTAAAGATTCACGTTTTATTATAATTTCTCTAACATCTTTGTTTTTTGTTGTTTGACTATCTTGTGAATCAGGCACACTGGGACGCGGAGGAGATATGCTTGTTTCCTTATCAAAGTCCCCCAATAATTAAAAATTCTCTTGAAGGTGGACTCCGGATGAACTAAGCATTCCTTGAGGGCCTCCTTCAATAGAATCAAAATTTATTAGAGGACAAGCATGTCCTCTCTTGTCCCGTGTACTTCGGTCACGAGATCATCAAACCACAAAGAACAAGGAAGCTTGTGTAGTCCTAATAAATGTAAATCTTTAGTTCCACCTTGATTCCGGAATATTCTTTAAGGCATGAGAAACATAAGCAACTCCAAGATTAATTTGCACCTACTTTTTCCCAAATGAAATTAGCTTATCAACAAGGGTTGCTCGGTTCAACCAGAGTCTGCTTTTACAAGAATCCAAAATTATTGGACGACTCAAATAAGGAGACAACCAGAGTGTGCTTTAGTTAACAGAGTATCAAATTGCAACAAATAAGGAAGCTGCAATCAAGTCTTATTATGTGAAATGATAATCAATATAACAACTAAATTCAGCTTGGGTATGGTCAAGCGCAAGTGGATGAAGTCATAAAAGTCAGAGTTGTTTTTCGTGCAAGAGATAGAAGACCAAAGAGACAGATGGGACTGGAAAGGATGCCTCTATTCTTGAAAATATCCCTAGCATACAACACAAGTTAGAATTTAACATACCAATTTAATGCATGCTTTAGCCGAAATAATAATTAGAAAAACATATTTTACCTCCCCGGTGTGCAAAGGGATTAAGTATGACATCCATCAAAATCCAAATGCAGGGTTTTCTGAAGAAGTAGCACCAGTAAGAGCAACACCGAAATTTGCATAATTCAAGTTTCACTTCCATAGTGTCTATTTACATGTAAGTCTACGAAATATTCTAGCCTAAGAATCACTATCAAACATAAACATCCAAAAATAGATGTAAATCAATGAAAGAAAGCAAGTGAAAGATAAACTGAGCAAATATGGGGCACAGTTCAGCCAATATAACACGAATCATGTTCATGTTATAACAAAAATTTCAATCGATAGCTAAATTATCAATTTATCCTTTACAAGTAACAAACGGCTAAATCAAAGCCAACTCCAAATCAATATGTAAGACTTGATGAGTAAAAGACCAATCAAGTGATCAAATATGAATTCCACTTAGTCAATAGGTCTAAAATTATACTCACGGAGTCACACAATTATTAGTCAACAAATAAGGTATCAATTTTTCATAACATGGAGCTGGTACCCGCTTAAATTTTCATCATCACATTCATACGGAAACCCTATTACCCCTTAATTAAGTAATTACCAACACAAACACTTCAAATAAGAGTTTAGAAAGTCTCAACTTACCTTAAGTATGAATCACAAAGTGCAAAATTATGACTTTTCCCTTCATTGAGCCTCCAAAAGAGACTAATCCTGTCAAATAGGATGTCTACCTAAGTATAGGAGTCCATAGACATCCATATTGCTATACTACTATCCCGGTCCAAAAAGAAAAGCCCCAAGTAATATTTATCTTTTAAAAGTAATTTATCCATAACATATTGGCTTTGAATCCAAGTTGACAATCACCTAATCGCCCAAATTAAAGATCACTTGATAATTTATCAATGGGTATAACATAGACGTCACGATTAAAATTGTTGAAAGTAGAACAAATCATAAATAAATGGAAATCTCTCAATGTAAGAATCAAGAATCGTTCATGAATCTGCCGAAACAACATGCATTTAATTTACCAAAACCCTCTTGAGAAATCACCAATTTTAGATTTTAATCTATCATAGATTCATGTAAAACTCACCGATGATGTTAGGAACCATATCTTGATGATATCCTATGATTACCCGTTGATTTTTCTCTCATAAGTGATGCTTTGATGTCCCAAAAGTTCTCTCAAATGAAATAACTTGGAGCAATATTTTTTATGTTATAGCAAGGATATGCGTTTGATATTTTCAAATACGTTGCACTAGAAAATCCGCATCACTCTCATATAACATTGAAATTTATCGATTCTTGTTCATAGTCGTTTAGTTGATTCTCAATTCCAAGATCATCTTCCCAATCAAATACCATTTTTTCTTGTTAAAGATTTATTTCATGTTTTATGAGAAAAACCTAAGCGCAACCTTTTTGAATTACAGCAAACACTCCATATCAGCCCTATAAATCATCCTCAATTTATGGAAGTCTTTGAATAAAATTTTGTATCTCTAGAACTAAAAACATAGCTTTGAGTCATTATAATGTTATGCCTAAAAATTATTTATACTTGTTTGAAACTCATTGAAATTAAATCAAAATTTGTGGACAAGTCCAAAATCATAATACAAACTTGTCGGAACAATAAAATCTTGAATTCAAATCTATTTGGTCAATTGTTTAATTGATACCAATTCTTAATTTAAAATTCTATTTGAATGCAAATAGATTTTTCAAAATTCATTTCGAATCACATATGCAAATCAATCAGAAAATACATTTTTAACCTATTGAAATCATCGAATCACCGATCTGAGGTCATCTTGATCAATTATTGCTTGTTCTCTATGTAAAATTAACTAGAAACTCAATCAATGATCCAAAGACCTCTCGTGTGCTTCAGGGTCTATGAAAAACATTCGACAAAAGAATAAATCATCTCTAAACATCTCAAAAATGTCAAAACTTAATATGAGTTCCTTAACTCCAGATACTGACTTTGGTCTAACCTCTCCATTATTCTAATTAAGAAATTAAAAAAAAAATAGTTCTCCTCAATACTCCCCCAAATTCCTTAAAATTGGGAGAGAGATGAGTGAGAGAGTCAGTGTATCTCAGATACATGCAAACACACTTGGATCGAGTGTATCTGGATAAATTAGCCCTAATTTGACTAGCATGTATGTGAGGTATATGTATTTGTTCCTATACCAAAAAAAAATATGTAACTATGGAGGCTGTTATTTTTGCATATAATTAGGCAACAATAATAGTGTGTTTCAGTGTTGTTTCCTCTAGAAAAAAATGCTAGCAACCCTTTTGTTTAAGTTTTAGGATAAGAGAACTTGTTTCTCTTCCATGCTATTGTTTTAACCATGACATCAAAGAAGAAAGGTTCAAAATACTTTTTTAATATTAGATTTGTTGTAGCAGAAAAAAAAATTGTTTTAGGATCTGATAAAGAAATGAGAAAATATATTTCTCTTTTCCTCTTTATCGTTCTTCACTGTCACACCATTAATGGATACGTTTAAAAAAATTCTTCATTTTCTTCTTGGTCTAGATCTATGGAACAAGTTTAGGTCTTTTTTAAAAAAGAACATTATTTTTTATTCAGATCTGTTTTGCGAAAAAACATTTTTTTTTCAATTTTAGATTTGTTGCAGAAAAATTAGAACTTGTTTTTATCTTTTTATCTAAAATAAAACAGTTTTTTAGATATTTAGATCCTTGTAGAAATTTTTTTTCCCATTTTTCATTTTCAGGTCTGTTAAAAAAAGAACATTTTTTTTTGTATTCAGATATTTTTGTGAATTTTTTTTTCATTTTTACATCTCTTTTTTAAAAAAAATTAGATCTTTGTAGAACACATTTTTTTGTCTGTTAAAAAAACATAATATTTTGTATTTAGATCTTTTTAGCATAAAAAAACCTTTAATCGTTTTTAGATTTGTTGCAAGAAAATAATTCATATATGTTAGAGTTTTTTTTAGATCTTCTTGTAAAAAACATATTTTTTCATTTTTGAAAACTAATTTTAGATTATTTTTCAAAAGAAATATTGATTCAAAAGTTTTCTACATTCATGTCAAAAAAAATTAATTTATTATACCTAATTACAGTCTTAAAATAAAAAATAAAGTTCTATATTTACCTACTAGAAAACCAACCTATATCTCTGATACGAGTGAAGGATTACATATATCACATGAATATAATCTATGTTAGATATATGCAATTCATATATAAGAATACTTACTTGTTTTTCTCATAGCGATAATAGAGGACTTAGTTGAACCGTGGTAGGAATTATTGGTCGATAGTGATTGTCACGATGTTTCAAAGAAATTCCTATTGAATAGTCTAAATTGTATTCTATTGTGGAGAGAGAATAAGCCGCAGAAAATAGTGCGATTTTCTGTCTATTAGAATTAACATTTTTTTTAATTACACACCATATGATACTTTATATAGGAAATATTGTCATATTACTTACCCTAATGGGCCTTAAAATACCCCTTATGGATGAGCCCAAATAAATTTCCTACAATTATATATTAATGTAAATAAATAAAGGAGATGTGAAATTGTTATTTATTTTTTTCTCACTCACTGTGCCCTACTCTAATCGGGGACAGAGAGTGGTCAATTAATTTAAATTCTTGCTATGCAAGATCCAATTAAGGAGAAATTTCTAATTCACATGATATTTTAAGGTTCAAGCTCAAAACATTTGAGTAATTAGAGGTGAAGAGATCATATTCATCTCACTATAATCCTTATTGATAAACTCATACTGATTAAGAGTAAGTGTTCTTCATTAAAGCTATAACTTTTTTATACAACGACATAACCACATAAAAAAATTCATAATGTGAGTTCTCAAAAAAAACATAAGCTTGAACATTAGCTGTTACTATTTTATCCTATTATACCCATAGAAATATAATAGGAATATTCCATAATTAATGAAAGAATTCGTTTGTTTTAATCTAACTTATATACGTGTTTTCTCTAAAATCTAACATTTCATTTCAAATGTTGGACAAATTATATATCTTGCCAAAATAACTTTTTTTCAGTACGTAATTACTGAATTACTGTATCAAAGTTTGATTTATTATACCAAAGATTGATATACTGAACCAAACTTTGAGAGTTATGTATTATGTATCTACTCTACATTACCGATTACGAAAATTGGATTTTCAATACCAAATTAAACATCAAACATTCATTGTAATACCCCATATCTGAAAAATGGGAATGAAACCAATTCCCAGAAGTCGCAGGTGATACCCATGCCGGCCACCCACGACCCGTGGAAAGGACCACGGACCGTAGGTGTGGTCTATGGTTGGCCTGCCTAGCAGTGGTCTAAGGGCCAAGAACAACAGCCTGACCAACGGACCATTGGTCAGACTGAGGATCGTGGTTGGAGTGTCTATGGTTCGAAGCCCCAAAACTAGGGATTCTGACCACCAATGAAGGTCCACCAGGATGAACCGCAGGTCAAACCACGGTCTGCCGACTAGGTGCGTAGGTGGATGGTCGGTGGTAAGTTGGCAGTTAAGTTCAGGGCTGATTAATAAACTCCTACAGTACATCATTTTACCCTTCACTAAGACCCCTATATAAGTATATTCAACCCCCAAATTTACCCATTCACTTCATTCTTCCAAATTCACAAAACAAGAACTCTCCAAAATATTTCTATCTCTAGAAACTTGAAGAAGGAAGAAGGATTCAACCTAGAATTTCAAGTCAAGGTCTCAATTCCTCCATTAAAAGCTATCATTTGGATTCAAGTTATGATAGTTTTCATCCATGGTTTCCTTCCATCTATGGAGTTCCCAAATTCCTGTATTTCGGAAGGTAGAATTCCCCAATTGAGTTTGGGTTTTCTTCAATTATCATGTGTTCTTTTCATTACTGATTTAAATGATTGAATTATAATCTCTCATGCATGAATTGATGAAATATAATGATTTTATGGTGATTTCCCAATGAACCCATGCAATCCCCAGGTTTTCAAGTTATGAAACATAAGATGTGGGATTTTGATTTTCAAAGAAGAGTTTTATAAAATTAAGCATGTATTGCAAGCAGTACATGTAATTATGATGAAATCCATTGTCACTCCCCAACTCAAAGGGTTGCAACTAGCAACTAATACCTAAACTTGGGCCTGAGTCGACCCTACTTAGCAATTTTGTAATGGCACAGAGAAGCCACACATAGTTATGAAAAAAAACAGGTATATATCAGCTTTAAAATATGCCATTGGCCGGCAAGACCCCTGTCAAAAACCCTATAAAGAATACAACTATTGCCATGATTCATATAAAAAAAGCCAACTACCACATAAATCATGTTTGGGCCGTCAAAGACACCATGATATCTAGGATAATGTAAACACTATATGGGCTACCAAAGATGACATTTTCTCTATCAAAAACCGAAGAAATACTATGTGTCAAGACAATAAAACATACCATCATCAAACTTCGGCCAACCAACAAACAAGGCGAACATGGATAGTAGCGTGGCTATACAACCCGACACACTAGTCTACAAGCCTCAAAGAGTAGTAAATCTTGGTCTTTTAACTCTTTCAACTCGGCCGGAGCCATTCTATAAGGAGAAATGGAGATAAGTTCCGTATCCGGCAAAAGATCAATGCCAAAATCTATTTCCCGCTTAGGAGGAATGCCGGGCAAGTCATCGGGAAAGACTTCCGCAAATTCATTCACCAAGGGGACCGACTCTAGAGAAGGGGTTTGGGACTCAACATCCATCACCCTAACAAAATGGTAAATGCACCCTTTGGAAATCATTTTCCTAGCTTTGAGACAAGAAAGAAATTGACATCTAGGAATAGAATTCCTCCCTTTCTCTTCTAAAATAGACTCATTTGGAAATTGGAATTTGACCACCCGGGTCCTACAATCTATAGAGGCATATACCCAAAATCACATCAAAATCTAGCATGTCTAACTCTACCAAATCCGCCAAGGTAACTTTGTGAGGCAAAGAAATAGGACAACTTCTATAGAATGTTTTTGCCACTACCGAGTCACCAACTAGAGTAGAAACCGAAAAAGTCTTAATTAACACTTCAGGGAGTATTTCAAACTTCATAGCCAGAAGAGGTGTAACAAAGGACAAAGTAACACCGGGATCTAACAAAGAATGTACATCAATAGAAAAGACTGGTAACATACCGCTCACCACATCCGGTGAGCACTCTTGGTCACCTCGGGATTAAAGAGCATAAGAGCGGTTTTGCTTTTGATCATTGGAGTTGGAACCACTTGGAGGACCTTGTTTATATTCTCTCCCCTTAACCTTGAGAATAGGACAATCTCTCATCTTGTGGCCACTCTTTCCACAACTATAGCACCCATCCGAACCAACTAAGCACTTGCCTTCATGTTTTCTACCACACTTTGCACAATTAGGCCTAGCCACATAGGTGATGAGTCCTCATATTTGACTCATTTAGGGCTTTATTTTAATAGAAATAGTGTCCTAAAATTCTTATTTTATCTCAATATCTGATGAAAATGCTTAAGTTTCAGGTATTTGATGTTTTAATGGAAGCATGGACACTTAGGCGCAAAAAGGAACAGAAAGGCTGAAGAGAATGAAGCCTGAGCATCGCCAAACACACTCGGTAAATAGCCGAAGGGATGTACTTTGCCCTTTGTTCCAGTACGCGAAGCCCTGAAGGAAGAGGATCAAAAGGCGATGAAAGGAGTAGTCGGCGCGTCACCGATCAGTTCGGTGAGGCAAAAATATACCGCCCAATGATCCAGAACACAAAGATGCTGAAGGCAAGAACGAAAAGGCGATGAATCAGATGATGGGTGAATCACCAAGTCGATCGGCCATTCACACTAACCTCGCCGAATGATCCGCCACAACACTTAATCTGAAAACTATAAATACTAGCCTTAGCTGCTATTTTGAGAGACCCAAAACATTATTCCTAGTTTTTACTTTTAGAACATCAGTTTTAGTATTTTTTTTCTCTCATGTTTGGAGAGGGTTTTATGGGAGACTCGAAGAAAGGAGTTCATCTTCTCCAAGTTAGAAGTGGGTCTTCTCTGTTCTTCTTCCTTTTCTTAAATTAAGGTTTAATTTCTTATACCCATTTGATTTCATTATCATTTTAGGTGTATTTTATTATCCCTTGATGTGTGGCAAAAAAACCCCAATTCTTTGGGTGTGATTTAGCGAATATGGGTTAAGATATTTGTTGGGTCTTTCTTGCCGATAGTTTATTTGTAGTTTAATTGGGATTTCGTTTAGTGGTTGTGTATAAATCTAATGAATTTGTAGTTGCAAATACAAGTTTATTTATGTGTTTTAGCTTGCTCGAGAGAGAGGTCATAAAACTAGGACCACTAAATTGATGGCCTAAGGAGTGGGTCGACATGAGGTTCAGCTCGAGAGGGTGAGCCCTAGTCCATTATTCTAACACTCAGCTTGAGAGAATGACTGGGGTAAGGCATAGGCTGGCCTTCATGCGGCAAGTGGGTGTCCGAGAAGAACCCATTTGAAACGGGGTAAGTTGCTCGAGAGAGAACTTATCTCCACATAAAGCTTAGCCTAGTCCCTATTACTCTATAACTTTTCTATCGAAAGCATGTACCCAATACTTTAGATTAACCCGTATTCTGGTCACATCCCAAGAATCCCCCCCTCTCACTAATTAGATTCCACTGTTAATTTGTTGTTTTTATTGATTTATGACAAAACCCCCATTTCATATTTGACGCCGTGTCACCCCCCTTTATTTACTATGTTTTGATTCGTTAATGTCTTTAGCTACGACTAGTTAGAACTTAATTTTATTTTTCTATAAATTCTCAAAACCACTCTCTTGGGATGACCCCAACCCTTGGTTGGGTTATTTTAGTATTGCACGAAAGTAGACACTTGAATTGGATGTGGTGTCATTGATTACGGCAAACATCAAAATGGCGCCTCTACTAGGGAGTTGTGTCATTGATTACGGCAAACATCAAAATAGTTAACTAGTGCTTTTTATTCTTTTTAGTGTAGTTTTACTAATTTTACTGTTAGTTTTGTTTTTTTTTTAGTTGTTTGTGTGTGGAGGTACCTTAGCATTGCTGAGGGAAGGGGTGGCAAGATAAATCAAGGAGTCGAGGGTGACTCGAAGTTAAAGGCACTGGTATCTCAACTGAACGAATTGGCCACCAAAATAAAGGAGGTGGAAAACCAGTGGAAACGCCAAGGGAGGCATCCATTTCCTCATGAGCAAGAAAGCTCTAGGAGTGATGAGAAAAAGCGTATCGATGATACGCTATCGAGCATTCTCCAAAAGGTTCATAAGTAAGATAGAATGCTAGAGGCGATGAAGGAGAGCATGCAGGTGTTGAATCTAATGATTGGTTCTCACTCGAGATCAATCAAGGTGATTGAAGAACTATTAGACCACGCACTGCCGCATCTCTGCCCTAGCAGCGAAGGAGGGTTGCCTAATGGCGTTAAGTCAAAGCCCAATGATGAAGCTTGACTGATTGCTCACGTCGAGCCACGACATTAAATAAGGCGCTTCTTGGGAGGCAACCCAAGGACGTAAATATTTAGGATTTTACTTTTATAAATAATGGTGTGTTGATGTTGCAGATAAACCGAGGAAAGTGTGGAAAATCTCAGGTTGGCGAGCAGAAAGTCCATTTCGCGAGTGGCTAAACAGGTCGGCGAGCCCGACTGGATCCATCATTTAGCTTAATAAAAGAATTGTACAGAGCTTGTAAAACTCGGTGAACTAGACAAGCAGCTTGGCGCATTGCCAACCTACTTGGCGATCTCGATGCAGACCACCGATCTCACCCCTAGAAAATTGAAGATTTTAAAGAAAGGGCGGGCTAAATGACCACTCGGCGGACCGCTGAGTGGGCCAGTGAGTTGACTAACATCTTCGAATGGACAAGAACTAAACGATTATAAAGTGCTAAAAATCTCAGAATTTTTAAATTTTCCCACTTTCCCTCCTTTTAAACTTCTTAACTTCGCATCAAGGTAATATTTTCTAGATTATTTCTTTCCTTTAGTATTGTAGTAGATAATTAGTGCTTGGGGTTGGATTCCTTTGCTGACTAGCGTTTCAAAGACAATTTGATCTGCATTAAAGGTTAGTCTCTAAAACCCAGAATTTATTATTTAATTTTTTAAAAAAAGCCCTTTTGAACTCTTTTGCAATTGTAGTATCAGGTTGACGTGTCCTGGGTTACTCTGATAGTCATAGGTTTTTGTGATGCTCTTTTCAAGTTGAAACCTTTGCCTAAATTGTCTTAATAATCAAATGCTTTAGTGCTTGTGTTATGATTTTGAAAGAACTCGAAATGGGTGTTGCATACTCGTTGTTAGGTTGATTCGGTGAAGTCCAAGTAGCCCACATTTGTGCTAAATAACAAAAATTGGTGAATGAGGGAATGGGTGACAACATTCTTAAGGGTAATCGTAGTTAAATGGCGAAAGTTGGCAAAACCGAAAGATGTCTGAGTAGTCCGGGGTGAAGGGAAGTATGGGTCCTGTGTAAATTTCGTGTATGCATGCTTTGATTGCGTTATCAGGGGCTGCAGGATTGAAGTCGAAAGAAATGGGTTGAAAATAGACACGTTGAGGAGTTTGGCGAGCTGAATCGAGCTCGCCGAACTGCTCAGCGGTTTACCTAATATCCCCATTTCACCTTTAATTGAATGTTGCATGTATTGATTGATTTGTTACTTTCGGTAGTAAGTCTGATGTCGCTAAGCACACTCGGTGACTCGTCGAAAGCCTCCTTATCTACCCCTTTGTCTGCACCATTGTACAATCTATGCATCATTTTCAGCGAAGCGCTTAAATGGATGTGCACTTCACCAATTGTATTGATGAAGCAATTCTACACCCCGGACTCCCCTGCCCTTGTTTAAATACTATCTAACTTTGGCTCGAAGTCTTTTACAGAAAATTCCTTGACCAAAGGTCACAGGGAGAGATATGCCACCCCGACATATAAGAGAAAGAGATTTCAAAAGAGACGAAAATATAGTAGAATTGGCAAAAGAGAGAAGAGAAAGTAAGAAATCAAGCTCCAGCAGAAGGGTCCACATTTATCCTACTATTCCTTCATGGAAATGCGGAGTCTACACGACTATAAACTCCTTTTTGGCGAGCCATGACGGGGACAGAATGGTTGCTGCTAACATCTCTATTGAAGCTAAGGCAAATGAACACAATGAGAACCAGAATGACAACCCGGGGACCATTGTTGAAATTCAGGCTAATGCATCGGGCAACAATACCCCGACAGATGGAGCAAGCGTGTAGACAATATCCCCTCTTTACCTCTTTCTTTGTTCTTTCTTTACTTTAACTGTTGGATACTTATAAATTGCATTTGAGGACAAACACCTTCTATTGTGGTGGGGTGAGGCTCACCTTTGTTTGCTTGTTATGGATATTTGTGTTTTTGTGTACATTTGGGTTGTCTGTTCCTTTCAATTTTAGCTTTTACTACTTTTCGTGGATGCTTCAGCTTATGGCTCCTTTATGTTTTTAATTTGCAAAAAGATTTTGACTCTTCCTAAAAAATTTCATTTGTCAAAAAATTTCACCACCTCTTGTGTTGAAAGTGGTTGTTCCCGTAAAAATTTGAGTGTCGGTTTCACTCAAATACCGATTACTTGAATAGTGCTCTCAATCGAACAAACATGAATGTGCGGCTACAACGAGACCAAATGAAGTTGCATAAACAATATGTGAACTCTTTGTATCTCGTGGTGATTAGCCAAGTATCGAATTGATTCTCGTGTGATGACCATTTCACACTAGAAAAAGTGTGTAGTCTTGTTTGACTTTAGTGTCGATGCCTTGTGTGATGATCTTATTTTTAACCATGCATTAATACACCTAGAATTTGCCCTATTAGTCCAATTGATTAAGTAAGGATTGCTCTTGAAGTGATCTTAGGCAACTTTTGAAGACTGTGAGCCAATTTGACATATACCTCTTTTGTGGCCTACCATGTGAGAGTGTGAACCTCTCTTGAGCACCCTTTGAGCCTATCCTTCTTTGGAAGAAACTTGATGAAAACTTAGACCTCTCTTCATCCATTACCTAGAATCCTCTTGAGATGTGTTTAAGTGAATAGCCAACCTAGGCCAAAAGTCTAAGTTGGGGGTGTGAGGAAAAGGAAAATGAAGGAATCAAGAAGTGCAAGAAGAAGTCTCTCTTAACCCATGGTATTGCAAAACAAAATGGAAACCATCCATATTAAAAAAAGAAGAAAAAGAAAGAGAAAAGAAAAGAAATGAAAAAGAAAGTTGTGAAATAAAGTGCGAAAGAGATTGGGTTTCCAAGCAATCCATGGGAAGTGAATAATAAGATGACTATAAAGCACTAGAAGAAAAATTGATGAAGGAAGAAAATAATGATTTGTTGAGAGCACCACATCTCATGAGGATGAAAGTCACTGAGCCTAAATGACCATACCTTTGCACTCAGCCCCATTACAAGCCTTGTAAAGACCTTTTTTGTTCCTCTTTTTGAGTGTGAGCATTGCATCTGATTCGTAAGCTTTAAATGATTAGACCTCTGTGTGTGAATATGGAATCATTCCTTATGTGAGGGCATTTAGATACTTTTTGTTGAGCTTGAACTTGCACAAGTAGCAAGTATTGCGAGCATGAGAATCTTTGATAATGGTGTGTCACAACTTGAATCTTTGAGTACACAATTGATTTTTGCATGAGTAGTTTGAATCTTGTTGTGTATATTCATGATTGAATCTTGTGTAGCACTATTTGAGACATCCTATTTGAATAGCTGAACTGGAGTTTTACTTGAGGACAAGCAAAAATTTAAATTGGGGGTGTTGATGAGTCCTTAGACTGGACTCATTTAGGGCTTTATTTTAATAGAAATGGTGTCCTCAAATGCTTATTTTATATTAATATATGATGAAAACGCTTAAATTTCAGATATTTCATGTTTTAATGGAAGCATGGACATTTAGGCGAAAAAAGGAACAAAAAGGCTGAAGAGAATGAAGAGAATGAATCCTGAGCATCGCCATACACACTCGGTGAATCGCCAAAGGGACGTATTCGCCCTTTGTTCCAGTACGCGAAGCCCTGAAGGAAAAGGATCAAAAGGCGATGAAAGGAGTAGTCGATGCGTCAATGATTAGTTCCGCGAAGCAGAAATATACCACTGAATGATCCATAACACAAATATGCGGAAGGCAAGAATAAAATGGCGATTAACCAGATGACGAGCGAATCGCCGAGTCGATCGGCGATTCACACTAACCTCACCGAATTATCCGCCACAACACTTAATCTGAAAACTATAAATACTAGTCGTAGCTGCTATTTTGAGAGACCAAAAACATTATTCCTAGTTTTTACTTTTAGAACATCAGTTTTAGTATTATTATTTTTCTCTCAAGTTTAGAGAAGGTTTTGTGGGAGACTCGAAGAAAGGAGTTCATCTTTCCCAAGTTGGAAGTGGGTCTTCTCTGTTCTTCTTTCTTTACTTAAATTAAGGTTTAATTTCTTATACACATTTGATTTCATTATCATTTTAGGTGTATTTTGTTATCCCTTGATGTGTGGCTAAAAACCCCAATTCCTGGGGTATGATTTAGCGAATATGGGTTAAGATATTTGTTGGGTCTTGCTTGCTGATAGTTTATTTGTAGTTTAGTTGTGATTTCATTTAGTGGTTGTGTATGAATCTAATGAATTTGTAGTTGCAAATACAAGTTTATTTATGTGTTTTCGGCTTGCTTGAGAGAGAGGTCATAAAACTAAAACCACAAAATTGATGGCCTAAGGAGTGGGTCGACATGAGGTTCAGCCCGAGAGAGTGAGCCCTAGTCCCATATCATAATACTCAGCTCGAGAGACTTAGTGGGGTAAGGCGTAGGCTGGCCTTCATGCGGCAAGTGGGTTTCCGAGAGGAACACATTTGAAACGGGGTAAGTTGCTCGAGAGAACTTGTTTCCACATAAAGCTTAGCCTAGTCACTATTACTCTATAACTTTTCTATCGAAAGCATGTACCCAATACTTTAGATTAACCCGTATTTCGGTCACATCCCAAGAATGCCCCCTCTTATTGCTTAGATTCCATTGTTAATTTGTTGTTTTTATTTATTTGTGACAAAACCCCCATTTGATATTTGAAACTTTGTGTCATCCCCTGTTATTTACTATGTTTTTACTAGTTAATGTCTTTAGCTACGACTAGTTAGAACTTAATTTTATTTTTCTATAAATTCTCAAAACCACTCTCTTGGGATGACCCCAACCCTTGGTTGGGTTATTATACTATTGCACGATCGTAGACACTTGAATTGGAAGTTGTGTCATTGTTTATGGTAAACATCAATAGGAACCACCACTATTGCTTCCCTAAGGCTTAGGGTTAGGCACCCTATCATTGTTGACCCTTGGGGGAGCATTATAGGAGCCTTGGTTGGAGAATCTTTGCTTGAACCTTTGTCGACCTTGCCCATCAGACTTATCATTGGTGAAATTCCCTTCACCGGTTCTAGGTCTCTTCACCTCCCTATTCTTATCTTGGAGTTTCTCATCCTCCATTTGTGGAGCATACACCATAAAACATGACATATCCATAGAATCATGAAGCATTGCCAAACGACATTCTTTTCTTACCAATCTAGACACACACGTCAAGTACCTACTTGTAAGGACCCGTAAAATGAATAAGTGAAACTAGAGCCTAACTACTGAGTGTGTGCGTTTGTCATGAGGTTTAAGGTCGTTTGATGTTTTCTCGAGCTTTGGTTGAGGGGTTTAGGGTTAAACGTCAAGGTACGACTCCCCATGGACCACCCTAGGGGTCCTTAAGGAGGACCTTAAAGCCTAACCCCCAAGACCCCAAGATCACCAAATGCTGGAAATTTAGGGTGACCTACGAATGGAGTTCACAACCAGTAGGTCCATCCACGCCCTGTGGATGGCCTCCATAGGTAAAGGGGCCTCAAACCAAGCTACAGACCTAGACCACGGACCAACAACACATTCCATTAATGGACTCACGGTCTGTGAGTCTAGGGCGCGAGTCACACCTGTGTTTGTTATCAAGTTTCGGCCTAGCTAGAGGTGGATTGGTAAATTCAACCCAAGTCTTAATTAGTTAGGGATGGTTATTTTAAGTTATTTATGTTATTTTAAGACTATTAAAAGTGTTAAACTCTATTTTTCATCTCATTACTTCAAAACCCAAAAATCAAAACCTCCCCTCCCCTCCAAAAGTCTTTCTCTAGAAACCTCCATTGGAGGTGAAGACTCCAAGCTCTCAAGGTCAAATCTTCAAGGGTTTCAAAGGATTTTCAAGGGAATTTCGTGGGAATCAATAGCAAGCTATGGTAGTCTTGATCCTTGTCAAACTTTTCATTCAAGGAGCCAATTTAAAGGTGATTTCAAAGTATGAAAAATCTAGGGTTTTACTCAATGTCAGAGGTTCTTTCACCAAACGTTTTCAAATGACAAATTATGATTGTATTAGTTTTTAATTGATGACTTATGATGAAAATACTCTATGAACCCAAGAATTCTCTCAATTCCTAAATTGTTACTTTATGAAGTGTGTTTGTTGATCATGAATAAATTATGCGTAGATTGGTTTAGATTGTTGAATTATTGATGTTTATATTGAATTAAGTTATTGGATCATGTCAATTTCTTATTATATTGTAGTAGTTTTGATTTATGGGTTGATGTTGGTTCATGACTTTGAAAGGGCAAGTTATGGTCTAATTACATGTTGAAGTAGAATTTTGTTTGAACTATTGATCCACTTGAAAGGTGGAGGTGTTTAATTACTATGTATAATTATGATATGAAGTATGTGTGTGTGATTTAAATGAATAAATGATGATCATGTTTAGAATGTAGTATGTGGTTATTGAAAGTATATTTCTTAATTAACCCTATGAATGATGATGATATATGTGAAAGGCTATTCTCACATACACACACTCATGGATGAATAATGAATGAAGTTCTATGATTATGTTAATGATGAAGTACTTATTGAAAGGCTATTCTCAATTGTACTCTAATGAATGAAAAGACATGTTGTGAAATGACTTTCTTACAATATGGGATTCCTAGGTGAAAGGCTATTCTCATCTTTGAATCTATGAGCTTCCCAATGAATGAATGTTGGGTTTGAATTGGATGCCCATGTGTTAGTGGAGGCGGGGTATCTAGTAGCAATCTCTTATCCCATAAGAATGAACGAATGTAATGAATGTCAAATACTCTGTGGGGAATAATGCTAAGTACCGAGTGGATATGGATTGAGATGGGTGCTCATGCGTGAGTTGAGGCAGGGCACTTAGTAGCACTCTCTTGAGATGGATACTCATAAGTTAGTTGAGGCGGGGTGTCTAGTAGCAATCTCCATATCCCATAAACTATGTGCCCAAATAGGTCTAGCTAGTTGATCCACTTAAGGCTAACAAACGATGGCCCTAATTTAGGGAAGTAGGAATCCCTTTATCCGGTGAGGGTGACACCGGATTCCATGTCAAGCTCACACGATGTATGTCGGTTAAGGCTAACCCCCACAAAGAATGTTAATGAACTATGGGTTCTTAAGAATGCACTACTTAGTGTTAGTGGTGGTATGGGATGCCATATATGCATTGCACAAGTAGGCTTTGAGAGAGGTTGTGGTGTGTTCCTTTATAATGTTAAGTGTAATGAATGTGCTCTTATGAGGATGTTAATGAAGAATCTTGATCTAATGTCTAATAAATGAAGGTGCTCTTAATGAAATGAAGTCAATGAAGAATGTTGACTCTTATATGCTTAAATGTAAAGATGCATGCTATACTTGGATTGTATTATGAGTTACTTCCTTGTCATGACTTAATGAATATGAATGTGCCTTGCCTATGGTGACTTCAAAGGAGTACTTAGTGTGATTAGTAGTATCGGATGCTACTTGCACATTTCACAAGTATGACTTAGTGTTGTCTTAGGTGATGGTCCTTATGTGTTTATATGACTTGTGTAATGTTTATGTCTCTTGTGTATTGGTATTGTGTAAGGATGGAAAGGTTGAATGGTAAGTTCACTTTTGGTGACCTTAATGTGGTACCTTGGTGTGGTTACTGGTATGGGACACTATCCATACATTGCACAAGGTATAGCTTGAGGGTCACTTGAGGTGAAGGCTTAAGGTGAAGGTAAAGGTTCATATGTGGATTATATTTTAATGTGGTTAAATGACTTGTATGTTGGTTGTGACTTGTATTATGCCTCTTTTATCAATATTCATGAAGTTTTATCAAAATGGCATATATCATGACTTTCAAACAACAATGTCCTTTTTAAGCATGTTTTTGCATGGCTATCATACTTAGTACTTTATGTGCTAACCCATTCTTCTATGTTTTTACTACAAGTGTAGGTTCCGGCAAGTGATTTTCATTGCTCTAGTGAAGCTTGGGATTAGAGTTCTCCAAGACATTTTGGGTATGTCCTCATAGATCGAGGACAACTATTTCAGAAGTTTTTTTCCTTTTCATGTGATAGACTACTTTAGATTTCTATTGTAAAGGGCCGTGCCCCTATTTTTGTTCAAGATTGTGTCTAAGATGTCCATGTGAGATATAGACTTCCGCTTGCATTTAAATGTTTTTGAATGATTAGATTGTATGGTTTTATAAAGAAAAGTTTTAAATTTCGAACTATTTCTATTACCTTTGCAATGAATGAACTATAAGGCTTGTATAAGACCCCTTCGAGATTGAGTACGCCGTGTCATTTCCAGGGTGTAGACTCGAGTCGTGCTACTACTCATCTCATCCTTGGAATCCGCCACTAAAGCTGGAGCATACTTGAACAATTCGGTAAACTTTATAGAATATTCTTGAACACTCATACCTCCTTGACGAAGGTTGATAAATTCTTCCACCTTAGTTTCCCTCATCTCTCGAGGAAAGAACCTATCAAGGAATTTCTTCTTGAACAACTCCCAATCTATAGGACCCACTCCTACCGGGCTATTCCTCTTGCATTGAGTATACCATACTTGGGCCACACTCTTCATTTGTTAAGCGGCTAGCTCTGCTTTTTCTACCGAAGTCACTCCCATGGCATCAATTCTCTTGTAAACCTCTTCCACAAATTCTTGAGGATCCTCTCCCACTTTGGAACCAAGAAATACGGGAGGCTTCATCCTTGTAAATCTAGAAGCCGCGGATTTCACATTACTGTTCATAGGAGCAATCACCTCTCTATTGGCTTGAGTTGTCACAACTTGAGCCAATAATTGGTTAGTAGACCAAAATTCCACATGGGTCACATTTTTAACAACGGGATCAACCGGAGCTTGGTTAACTTGAGGAGCTTGATTACCTTGAGGAACTCCTTGATTCAAATTATCCTCCTCCATCCTTCTGGCATTAGCACTTCGTGTATTCATTTCATGAAGACCCTAGAGAAGTATTAGGAGAGAGACTTTTATAGAGTTAACTCTAAGGCACAACTCAAGAATAATGAAAGAAGTGAAATTTCCTAAACATCTTATAGCCTTTCAATCATAAATGTGGCATACTTCACACTCATGGAGAAGACTCTAATAGACGTGGCTTATGAGATTTCATCCTAGAATCATTCTAAACCTTGTGCTCTGATACGAAGTTTGTCACGACTCAAGGGTACCCCTTAGACATAACAAGGCACATAATACATCTAAAGGCACCATGTAAGGCACTTAGCATATCATCATATAAGTAAAGAACAATAAAGAGTAAAACACATTTTGAGTCTTAAGAAGTTTTCATAAAAGCAAAGAGGAAGTCTAGACATTGTCTCATTTAGCAATCTATTACAATCGAACTCTCAAATAGGGTCACAGACCTTACAATAGGAATCCGAAAGTCTAATACAATAAAAGAAAAGGAATAACAAGACATCACTCGTCCTCGAATCCATGAGGACTCACCACAACCTAGGAGAATAGACGATCCAAGCTTGTATCAGAGGAAGATCACCTCAAACACCAGAACCTACACTTTTTGGAAAAATGTAAAAAAAATATGTGTTAGTAGAAAAATGCACGAAGTATGATATCCATGCATCAAAACCTTTAAACATGCTAAAAAGGGACATTTTAGTTGAAAACTATGCACTTTACCAAGTTTAAGATTCATCATGAAGATTAGTGTAAAAGCATAAGACACAAGTATATTCAACATATTGATCATCATATCATAATGGAAACATAGCATAAATACCCTCAAAGCATCCTTATGCAATGTATGAATAAGATCCCATAATCCTACCCACCCTAAGGAAATCTTATTGAGTAACTATAGTACAAAACTCATATTCTAGTTCATTTTATCATAGTGTAATTAGCTTTAACTGACATAGACCATGAGAGCTTAATCATGGAATCATGTGACTACCCGAAAATGAAAAGGGGTTGTCCTACTTTCCTAAGGTAGAACCAAAATATTAGCTTAGGTTGATCCACTAGCTAAATGAGTTTATGAGTTCAGAGATTTTTCAGAGAATTTACCTCTTTTAAGAGGATAGTTTGAGCAAATATTTGAAACCACAGAATGAATATGTTTTATACATTTGAGCATGACCATATATATATCGTTGGGAGTAGTATTGGACATCGATATGAGGATGAGTGTTGCTCCTATTTGCACACAAAAGTGTACGCGGCTGCGCAAGTAAAAGAGCTAGATTATCGAACCCAAAGGAAGGGTTTGATCTATATTTAAATACTAAGAATGCAAGAATGAAATAATAAAATTACCTACAATGGTTAGAAAACTCTAGGGTTGCGGCATGCTTAAGGTTTCATGTATCACATCTCATGTAATAAATTAACTGTGGTTATCAAATTACTAATTTACAAGGTTAATTTTATGATCAGGATATCCCGACCTCTAATCTCCTACACCAATTGACTGTCTAACTGTATCATTGAGAGAGGATAGAAAGAGTCAATTGACGATAATTTATATTTCATCATGTTTAGTAGTCAAGGTGTTCATTAGAGTCCACATCCTGAGCACGAAGCTGAACAAGTAATATGCAAGAGAGATCGAGCTATTTCCATTCTTTAGTCTATCTACCTCATTATCTCCCGAGTTCAAGAATAGACAATATATTTATCTCTATGGTGATAAATCATGAAATACTAAAACAAGAATACACAATCTCACGCCCCAAGCCTACACCCTGGAAGAAACTGGCACTCCAAAACCATTTTTGGTTCCCAAGCGAACCCTTGGCCTAGCTCATTACTTAGCGGACGACTTACTCAAGTTAAATGGAAAATCATGATGCAAAAATAACTTTAAAAACTTAATTTAAACTCAACTCCACAATTTTCTGAAAATAATTTAACAAGGATTAGTTAAATGCCTCAAGAACTCAAACATATTACAGCCACAAGGAAATAATGATAGACTCTTTCACCTATAAACTATATGTGAAGCCTCTACTATTATAGAAGGATTATCAGGACAAGACCCACAACTTCCTAACAAACTGAAAATAAAAGTGGAACCCTCCGTAAGCAAGGAGGCCCACCATAGTTAACTGGAACTGCAAGTTGTATCAACGAAGCTGCTGTTGATGACCCTAAATACCTGTATCTGAATCATAAAAAGATGCAAGACAAATGGCGTCAGTACATGGAATGTACGTGCATGTAAGGGGAATTTTAAAGCATAAACATAAGTTTGAATTGATGGAAAATAAACATACTTACCTCTTCTTAACTCACTCAACTCAACTTAACTCAACTCAATGAAATAGGGCTCAACTAAAGAATAAGGTACTCAACCTAGTGAAACATAGTTCAACTCAACTCAGAGAAATAAGGCTCAACTCAATAATAAGATACCCAACTTAGTGAAACATAGTTCAACTCAACTTAGAGAAATAGGGCACAACTCAACAATAGGGTACTCAACTCACGAAGCTCAATGATAAAGCAAAAATAAAGATGTAATGTATAGAAAGTTGTAAAGTAATAGATAGAAACTCAATTGTATGTAAAAATACAATAATAACTCAGTTGTATGTAAAAATACAATAATAACTCTTATTTGGGAGATTCTCTAACCGACAACCATCACTATAATCTATTTGATTATACAACGTCTAACTTATACTGCCAGAACTATCCTATACCTTGTCGAGGTATAGAACTCCTCAACTAAGTGGATCCACTAGTCTATGCTTAAAAGCAATAAGGAATAATATTAACATTATAACCCTTTCTGCCCACGTTGTCTACATGTTTTATAGGAGCTATGAGTTGTTTGAACTCTCCCCCATATCGTTGCTCAATACAACTATCAAAATATAACTTAACTCATATATTTTTAAAAAACCATTTCCTCATCCTTAACTTTGAGATTATTACTCAAAAGGTTTCTCTGAAAAGAGATTAAGCTCCAAAACTCATCATGAACTCTTTTGGAAATCGGTGTTTCCTTTTTTCTTAAATGTAAACACATTTACTCTTGAGAATACTTAGTTCCCATATATAATTTTGAAAAAAATGAAACTTGACTCTCCTTATCCTCATTCTTATTTACTCAAGTCTTAAAATAGATTTTAAATAATTGTAAATGACATCTCAAAAAAGGGTTCATGCCGAATTATGGATGTGAATGACTCAATTCAAGGTTTTCAATAACCATATATAGTACTCAATACTCGGAACTCAATAACTCTGGAATTCAAGGACTCAATAATACTACTCATCTCATGAATGTTCAACCTATTGTGTTCATGCCGAATTATTGGAATGACTGACTCAACTCAAGGGCCTCCATGTATAACATATGGTAATCCATAATATTGAAATATTGTTAAAAAAATGATTAGAAACTCAATACTAAAGAACATAGAAATTGATAATAATACTCATCTCAAAGATAGTCAATTTACGGAGTTAATGTGGAATTATAGACATGACTAACTCGACTCAAGGAGATCAATGATAATGTAGACTCATGAATACATTCTCCTAATTACTTTACTCACTTACTCGAGTCTTGACACAATTTATAAGTTATTGTAGAAGAATCCTCGAAAAGACTCAAAGGGAGTTTCTCAAACTTTACTGTTAACTCTTCCTTGAATTTGAATTATGAATTCAAGGGTTATGATTCATGTTATTAATGATCTCTTGATGATTAATAAAGGTTTTATTAGTAGATATTAAGAAGAGAATGAATGCTCGACTCAAATAAACAAGTACGGAACGAGAACAGAGAACGAAAATGGCCAATTTATTGGGGACATGATTGGGCGAATTGCGTGCGCGCCGCAATAGTCCTCCACTTACTAGGGGTCTGATTAGGCACACTGCCCCATCCTTTATTTATTTGGGATCTAATTGGGTGTACTTCTGGAGCGCCACCCCAGCCCTCATTTACATTGGGTCTGATTGGAGACACTATTGGCGCGCCGCCCCAGCCCTAATTTAGAAACTTTCTAATTATTCTTTTTAATTTTTGTCTAATTCACCTAAAATTGATTGGATTCTTCCCAACATTCTTAGATTCATCAACCTAACTCAAGTACATGAAAATCTACTCGAAATTAATCAAGAATTACACTCACTCACAAGATCCTCACCTCAAAGACTCAAGAAACTCTATTAACAAGGAATGAAGAACAAAACCTCAAGAAGATCCTCAAGAACTCAAATCATTCAACCTCATGAATTAAACTACGGATAAAAATCACAAGATTGGAGTGTGGGTGAACGAATTCAACACTATAGAACTTACATATCTCTTAGGATAAAATCCTTGGCGAAATCCCTCAAAGAATAGCCAAAATCTTGAACGCTCTTTCTTTTCTCCTCGTTTGCTCTTCTTGAACTCCTCTCAAAACCCTAAGCGTATGTAGGAATGTTGAAATCTGATCTAAGTCAGTTTAGATCTCTAAAATATTACTAAAAATGAGTTAGGCTAGTAGGGTAAGGAAAAGACCAAAATACCCCTCATTAATTTGGGTCAGTTTCCTATCACACCCCTATACTACCCTCTGGATGCAGACACAGTACCTAGAATCATGAGTGACCCCAAGCTAACCCTACTGCTATATCATAAACCTACTTAAAGATAACTTAATTAAGAAAATACTATGCAGAAACTTAAATCATCATAAAACTGAAATGAGGGAGGAATACCAATTACTATCTCAATAAATAATCTATGAGTTCAATGACAAATGAAATATAAGACTCCAAACCTAAAATTGAATCCAACTATGTCTGAAATAAAGCCTCTAACTTACTAGAAATGCAGGGAGATGCCCCATCTAAATCTAGCAAAAACTGAAACTAAAGTTTGAATGTAGAAAGAAAACATATTTGTTGTCCTTGGAAAATGAGGACTCACCACTGATACTATTGAGCTGAAAATCGGGAACCGATCTATTCGTGATCTGAATGTTGAGAACCTGAACCTACACCACGAGAAGATGTAGCACACAGTATGCATCAGTACTTGCAAGGTACTGAGCATGCAGGATAGAATAAATCTGAAGAGGATACATAACTGAACAAAGCATATGACTAAGGAATGATATAAGATAAGCATGGTACTATACTAAAAATACTAAACATGAACTAACTAAATGCAAGGACCAAGTTTATAACATGTTGAAACTGAATATTGAACTGTAATTGATAACCTGGTCAATGCAATTGAATCTGACTGTAGGAGCTACCAATAACTGACATAAATCCACATGAGCTAAATGTGGAGTCCGATGCATACGCCCCATTGAGAGGACCCAATATACCCTGCCAGAGGTATAAAGGCATGACTGGTGGGATCACTAAATTGATGCCCATAGAGGGGACTTATAACCTATGATGGCACGTAGTTCTGGGACTTTGAGGGTTACTGAACCTTGTTAACTCGGTATTAAGCCTACTCCCAACTGAATATATGTAAATTATAACATAACTGATGTAATCTGGATAGCTTGAGATTCTGACATGCTAACTGAAAATGCAACATTAAGTACTGATAATGAAAAATTCTTAACCGATGCATGTACTCCTAACTGGAGTACGTATATGATACATTATGACCGAAATACTGAATAGCTCAAAATACTGACATGCAGATATTCATACTTGCAAACTCTTTTTCAACAACAATTCAAAATTATATTATAATATGATCATTGATGACTCAGGAATTCACACAGCATAAACATTGATGGTATATCTCGATACCATATTGATCATACATTGATAGCCTACTCGATTATCATACTAATCATCTTTTAGAAGATCTTTCTCAAAACTCATCTTAACTTTCTCAAAAACTCAGTTTAAAACAGAAGTGTTGGCTTTAAAAATCATCTCAAGATTTATAACTCAAAATATGGTTCATGTTAAAATATATTGATAATGTGACGTTAGAAACTAGAGCATGTATATTTTTTGAACTGACCTAGCATGTGTAATTTGTGATTTAAGAGAATCTACACAACTAGGGTTTTGAGTTTCATGCAAAGAACTAAGCAACGATTCTACAAAAACATTATAATCTGATTAGAAATACTCTAACGACTAATTCACAACTAATATCTAAGGTTTTAAAAACCCTAGATCTAAACAAGATATAGGAATCAAGAATCAGACTGAGTTCTAGAGACCTAGTGGATGAAAGGAATCCACCAGTGAAATCCCACATACCTAGTGATGAAATTCACGGACAAATATTTCGATTTCGGGGATGAAATTGAAGAAAACTTGTTGCGTTCTTGGAGAGGACTTTGTCAACTGCTTCTTATCTTTTTCCTTTAGTCTGATGATTTTTTAGTGAATAAAGGTTTTGGTTGAGTTCTGACTAGGTTATTCGGCTTAATTTGAGTAAAACGATGTAGTTTAGGGGTTAAACGGCATAGTTTAGGTTCCCAACGCATAGGGGATATGACCAAAACGACCCTTACTTAATTCTGGCAAAGCCCATCCATGAAGGGAACGACGGTCCGTTGTTTGACCTACAGGCCATCATTTGGGTTCGTCGGTCAAGTCTGCCTGACAGGGCTTCACTAAAACGAGCATAACATTTTACTCGGAGATGGGATTTTAGCACATTCAGTGGCTTTGGAAAGAAGATTCAATTATCTATCATTTTGTAGGTCATGGGTAACCTAAATTCCTTTTTCTGCTAAGTGTATGACCATTTGAAGTTGACCCAACATCAATTTCCCTCTAACTGGTTGCTGACCCTCACCTACAATCCATAGGTCAACCCACGGATCGTATTGGTCAATCGTGGGTGGGATTAGAGTCTATTAAGACTTGGGCCTTAACGACAGAACCCCACCTAAGGTGTGTGGTCCTACCTACGGTCTGTGGGTGGTTCCGTTGGTACTAGCACCATATTTTCTGAAAATTGGATTTTATTTGTTTTGATATCCGAGGTATTACAATATCTCCCCATTGGAAACATTCATCCTCGAATGAAATCTAAACTAGCTGGGTATGGAGGGAAGGAATTGCAATCCCCACCACTAAGTATTAAAAACTGATATCTGACTGAACTGAGTTCCCTTTTTTATTAATTCCTTCCCTTTTTCCTCAACATGTGCTACACTACCCTTTAGAGATCGTCTTACTGGCCTTAAGGTAAAAGATAGTTCAAGCTATAAGCACTGAGCTACTACCCTTCCATTATAAGACTGGCTCATTGGAAACTGGTATGGAACGATCCTAGTTCTAATATCGACTGAGGCATTATAGGAATGTAACCAATCCATGCCTAGAATTATATCAAAATCTACCATTTCTAACTCTACAAGGTTTGCTAAGGTGTTTTTGTAAAAGATTGTGACAGGGAAATTTTTGTATATCCGCCTAGCTACAACTGGGTAACCAACTGGAGTAGAGACTGAGAAGGGTTTTGAAAGAGTTTGTGGACTGAAACCTAAGATTACTGCTATAAGGATAGTTACAAAGGTAAGAGTAGCCCTTAGATGCATAAACATCTAAATGAAAGACTCGTAATGTACCAGTGACCACATAAGGAGAATCTTCCTGATCCGGGCAAACATGGATAGCATAAAACCTGCCTTGGCGCTGACCGCCACCTGTACTAGATGACACACCCTGTTGAGTTAGGTAATTTTGCTGGTGTTATTGGAACTGTAGATTGAGCCCTATTATTGTTACGTTTTGACCCTGCCTAGCAGAAGGGCAATTCTTCACCCTATGACCAAATTGACCACACCCAAAGCATCATTCCTTACTTGCAAGACACTGGCCAGGATGGTTCTTACCATACATTGGACAAGTTCAGTAGGTCCTATTTCCTGAAACACTTCCCTGAGACTTAGAGACTGGTGCCCTACTATTCTGATCTTGTCAAAATTGTGAGCGATTTCCATCACCCAATTTCTACTGAAAGAACTCATAGTTCCATGTTCTAGCTTTCTTGTTGACCTTAGCTATTTCCTTAAGCCTATCTCCCTCAACCCGTTAGTAGTTCTGATTAGTCATACTTTGAGCTAAAATTTGGATAGCATTCTGAAACTCTACATTCGAAACCTTATTGTCTGGAACTAGAGGGATTGGGATAGCGTTATGTGCATTAACATTCCGTGGGTAAGCTCTATGAGGAGGAATGATCTGAAATGCATATCGTTGGATTAGAAATGAGAAGTTGGATCATACATTACGGACAATAAGAATAGCAAAGAAAATGTAGTTTTCCTAAAACACTTCGTAGCCTCCCTCTCATTAGGTGTGATGCACTTCATACCCATGAAAATGACTCTACTTTGTGTGACTTTTTAGATGACCTAGGACTATTAAACCAAGTTCTCTAATACCATGTTTGCCTTACCCCGAGGCTACCCCCTAGACACGGACACGGGATTAGCATCACAAGTGACCCCAAGATAACCCTACTGGCATATCATAAGCATACTTAAAGATAACAGAATTATGAAAATACTGTGAGGAAGCTTAAATCTTCATAAAACTGAATTGATAGGGAATACCCATTACTATCTAAATAAATAATCTGTGAGTTCAATGACAACTGAAATATCAAACTCCAAAAGGAAAACTGAATCTAACTATGTTTGAAATAAAACTTCTAACTAACTAGAAACGCTGGGACATACCACATCTAAATCTAGCAAAATCTGAAACAAAAGACTGAAATGTAGAAGTGAAACATGTCTGTCGTCCTCATAGAACGAGGACTCACCACTGATACTACTGAGGTGAAGATCGGGAACTGATCTTTGTGTGATCTTAATGTTGAGGACATGAACCTACATCACGAGAAGAGGTAGTGCAGAGTATGCGTCAGTACTTGAAAGGTACTAAGCATGCATGATATAATAAAGCTGAACAAGATACATAACTAAACAAATCATATAACTGAGCAATGATATAAGATAAACATGATACTATAATGATAGTACTGAACATGAACTAATTGAATGCAAGGACCAAGTTTATAACATATTGAAACTACATACTGAACTATAACTGATAACCTGGTTAATATGATGGAATCTGATTGTGGGAGATACTGATAGCTGACATAAATCCACATGAGCAAAATATGGAGTCCGATGTATACGCCCCATCGAGAGGATCAAATATACCATACCAGAGGTATAGAGGCATGACTGGGGTGATCACTAAATTAATTCCCACATATGGGACTTATAACCTACGGGGGAACATAATTCAGGGTCTTTGAGGGTGACTGACCCTAGTCCACTCGGTACTAAGCCTACTCCCACCTGAACATATGTAAATTATAACATAACTAAAGTAAACTAGATATCTCGAGATTCTGACTTGCTAACTGAAAATGCAACATTCTTCATTGATGCGTGGACTCCCAACTGGAGTATGTATATGATACATTAGGACTGAAATACTGAATAGCTCAAAATATTGACATGCAGATATTCATACTTGAAAACTCTTTCTCAATAAAAATTCAAAATCATATTATAATATGATCATTGATGAATCGGGAAGTCATATTGCATAAACATTGATGGTATATATAGATACCATACTACTGATACATTGATGGCCTACTCCATTGTCATACTACCCATATTTTAGAAGCTCTTTCTTAAAAGACATCTTAACTTTCTCAAAAAATTAGTTTAAAACTCAAGTATTGACTTTAAAAAGGTTCTTAAGATTTATAACTCAAAATAGGGTTCATACTGAAATATATTGATAATGTGACATTTGAAACTGGAGCATGTATAATTTGTGAACTAAGAGAATTTACACAACTAGGGTTCTGAGTTTCAGACAAAGAACTATGCAGCGATTCTACGAAAAAATGATAATCTGATTAGAAATACTCTAACAACTAATTCACAACTAATATCTAAGGTTTTAGAAACCCTAGGTCTAAGCAAGATATAGGAATCAAGAATCTGACAGAGTTCTAGGGACCTTGTGGATGAAAGAAATCCACGATTGAAATCTGACATACCTGGTGACGAAATTTGAGGAGAAATATTTTGATTTCAGGGTAGGAACTGAAGTAAACCTTTTGCATTAGAGGAGAGGGCTTGGTCGACTACTTCTTCTCTTTTATATCTATTCACTGATACCAAGTTTGTCACACCTCGAGCCTACACTCATGACGTAATTGGCACTCGAAAACCATTGCTCTTTCCCAAGCGAACCCTTGGCCTAGCTCATTACTCAGCGGAAGACTTACTCAAGTTAAATGGAAACTCATGATGCAAAAATAACTTTAAAAAATTAATTCAAACTCAACTCCAATAATTTTGTGAAAATAATTTTACAAGTATTAGTTAAATGCCTCATGAACTCAAAATCATTACAACCACACAAAAAAAATGATAGACTCCTCAACCTCTAAACTATCTATGAAGTCTCTACTATTACAGAGGAATTATCGTGACAAGACCCACAACATCCTACCAAACTGACAAATAAAAGTGGAAGACTCTGGAAGCAAACAGGCTCACCATAGCTAACTGGAACTGCAAATGTTATCAACGAAGTTTTTGTTGATGACCCCGAATACCCGTATCTGCATTATAAAAAGATGCATGCAAAATGGCATCGGTATATGGAATGTACGTGCATGCAACTGAAATTCTAAATCATATACAAGATTTAACTGATGGACAAGTAACATACTTACCTCTTTTCAGCTCACTCAATTCAACTCAACTCAATGAAATAGGGCACAACTCAACAATAAGGTACCCAACTTATGGAACATAGTTCAACTAAACTCAGAGAAATAGGGCTCAACTCAATAATAAGATACTCAACTCATTGAAGCATAGTTCAACTAAACTCAAAGATATAGGGCTCAACTCAACAATAGGCTACTCAACTCAAGATACTAAAGGATAAAGCAACAATAAAATATGCAATATATGGAAAGATGTAAAACAATAAATAGCAACTAAATCTTTTGTTAAAATACAATAATAACTCATTTGTATGTAAAAATACAATAATAACTCATTTGTATGTAAAAATACAATAATAACTCATTTGTATGTAAAAATACAATAATAACTCTTCTTTAACTGACAACCATTACTATGAGCTATAGGATGATACTGCGTCTCGACCACACTGCCAGAACTATCATATACCTTGTCGGGGTATAGAACTTCTCAACTAAGTTGGTCCACTAGTCTATGCTTAAAATTAATAAGGAATCATCTAAAAAGTATGACCCTTTCTACCCACATTGGCTACATGGTTTGTGGGGGCTGTGAGGTATTTGAACTCTCCCCCCATATCGATGCTTAATACTACTCTCAAAATATAACTTCGCTCGTATGTTTTTAAAACAACAGTTCCTCATACTCAAATTTTATATTATTACTTAAAAGGTTTCTCTTAAAAGAGATTATACTCAAAAACTCCTCATGAACTCTTTCTGAAATCGGTGTTTCCTCTCTTCTTAAATGTAAAAATATTTAATATCAGGAATACTTAGTTTCCATTTATCATTTTGAAAAAAATGAAACTTGGCTCTCCTTATCTTCATCCTCATTTACTCAAATAGTAAAATAAATTAAAAATAATTGAAAGCAACTTATCAAAATAGTGTTCATATCGAATTATGGACGTGAACGACTCAATTGAAGGTTTGCAATAACCATATATAGAAATCAATACTCGAAACTTAATAACTATAGAACTGTAGGACTCAATGATACTACTAATCTCATGAATGCTCGACTCATAGGTTTCATGTGGAATTATAGACATGACCAACTCAACTCAAGGGCCTCCATGTATAACATATGGTAATCCAGAATTATGAAATATAGTTTCAAAAAGGATTAGGAATTCAATACTCAAGAACATAGAAGTTGAAGATACCACTCCTCTCAAAGATACTCAATTTATGGAGTTCATGTGGATTTATGGGCATTACTAACTCCACTCAAGAATGTCAATGATAATGTAGACTCATGAATACATTCGCCTAATTATTATACTCACTTACTCGAGTCTTGAAACAATTTAAAAGTTATTGTAGAAGACTCCTCGAAAAGACTCAAAGGGACTTTCTCAAACTTTACTCTTAACTCTTCCTTAAATTTGAATTATGAATTCAAAGGTTATGATTCATGTTATCAATGATTTCCAGATAATTAATGAACATTTAATTAGTAGGGATTAAGAAGAAAATGAAATCTTGACTCAAATAAACAAGTATGGAATGAGAACGGAGAAGGAATATGGCCCACTTATTGGGGGTTTGATTGACCAAATCTGTGGCGGGATACGCCAGGCCTCTATTTACTAGGGGTCTGATTTGGCGCACTCCTTGCGCGCTTCCTCTGCCTTCATTTACTAGAGGTCTGATTGGGTGCACTACTGGCGCACCAAGATTTAACGTTTCAAGCACACCTTATCCAATACCACACCAGCGCCACTCCACTCGCATCACACATCACTTCAAATGCTGCCCCTAGTCCGGTGAAATAATGATAGGTGCGGAAACTATCTTTGCTTTCAATTCTTGAAATGCTCTCAGACAAGCATTATCAAAATCAAACTTACACTCCTTTTCGTTTAATATGCACAATGGGTGTGCAATTTTTAGAGAATTCCTTGATGAACCTCTAAAAACCTGCATTCCCAAGAAAACATCTAACACCTTTAATAGAGATAGATGGTGGAAGCTTTTCTATTACCTTGACTTTCGCTCTATCAACCTCAATACCCTTCTCAGAAATCCGATGCATAAGAACTATCCATTCTTTCACCATGAAGTGGCACTTTTCCCAATTGAGCACAAGATTGCACTCTTCACACCATTTAAGTACCTCGGCCAAATGATCCAAACAACCATCGAATGAGTCACCTACCACAGAGAAATCATCCATAAATACCTCAATAGTATCCTCCACCATATCAGAAAATATCGATATCATGCAATGCTGGAAGGTTGTTGGAGCATTACACAACCCAAATGATATTTGTTTGAAGGCGAAAGTCCCATAAGGGAAAGTGAAGGTGGTCTTCTCTTGGTCTTTCGGAGCAATGGAGATCTGATTGTTACCCGAATAACCATCAAGAAAACAATACCAACCCTTACTAGCAAGGCGGTACAACATCTGATCGATGAACGACATAGGGAAGAGGTCATTTTTTGTCCCAGCATTCAATTTCCGGTAGTCCATGCATACTCTCAACCCAGTCACAAGCCTTATCGGAACAAGCTCTTTATTCATATTAGGAACCACAGTAATCCCACCTTTCTTGGGCAAACACTGAATAGGACAAACTCAACTACTATCTGGAATGGGATAAATGACTCCAGCATCCAACCACTTGATGATTTCCTTTTTTACTACCTCTTGCATAGGCGGATTTAGTCTCCTTTGGTGTTCGATACTAGGCTTGTGATCCGGCATGAGTTGGATTTTATAGAACAAATGCCAGGAGGAATCCTAATAATGTCCGTAACAGTCCATCCAATAGCCCGCTTAAACCTCTTCAACATAGATACCAATGCCTCAACTTGTACCTCATTCAAATCTACCACAATGATGACCGGTAAAGTACCATCGCTCCCCAAGAATACATACCTCAAATATGGTCGTAGAGCCTTAAGCTCCAATTTCAGAGCCCCTTCAATAGACGGTTTTGCGGGTGGAGAGTCGCAATTCTTCATATCTAGCTCCAATTTCTTTGGTTTTGGAACGGAATTTGACCCTGTCAAGTGCAGCGACCAATTCATCATAGTCTTCAATACCATGACCCTCAAAATTCATCATTACCGCTGCAAGTGCATCAACACCCAACCTTTCTTTAATAGACATATCAGAACCTCACTCAACATTTCGATTCACCACTGACACTGATTTAAGAATGCTTTCTTGCTTCATGGACCTACAAATATTAAAAGTTACCTCTTCACTATTCAATCGGAACATAATCTACCCTTTCTCTATATCGACCAAGGCGCGCCCAGTAGCAAGGAATGGTTTCCCAAGGATGATGGGAACCTTAAAATTAACCTCACAATCAAGTATCACAAAATCCGCCAGAAAGATAAAAGACTCCACTTTCACAAGTACATCTTGGAGCACACCAATGGGCCTCTTCACAGTTCTATCGGCCATGAGAAATCGCATCGCAGTCGGTTTTCGAGCCCCTAAACCCAAGTTCTTGTAAATAGACAATGGCAATAGATTAATGCTAGCACCTAAATCACACAACGCCATAGCAAAATGCAACAACCCGATGGTACATGGAATAGTGAAGGCACCAGGATCCTCATTCTTCGGCACAAGTGACCTCGTAGTAATAACACTACAATGTTTCAACCTATCATCATCTTTAAAACTGACGGCCCTCTTCTTAGTTACCAAAATCTTCCATGAATTATGTGTATATAGGCATTTGCTCCAAAGATTCTAACAATGGAACATTAATGGAAAGTTGTTTCAACATAGTGATAAACCTCTGGTACTTTCCTTCCGCATTCTTCTTTGCCAACCTCTGTGGGAATGGAGGTGGAGGTATAGGCATGGGAACAACCTTTTGAGTTATCTCTGCTTCCTTCTCTATAGCATTCTTGGACTCTCCAGTAACCTCAATCTCATCATCTCTTTATTCAACCAAGATTTCAACCTCAGACGACATAGGTGAATCAATAGTCTGTTTACCCCCTCGAGTACTGACACAATGCCCATCATTCTTTGGATTTTGGATGGTGTTACTAGAAAGTGTGTCAGGCTGACGTGGATTCACTATAGTAGACAACTAATTTATTTGAAGCTCAAGTTGCTTGATCGACACTGCATGGGCATCAACTTTTTGACCAATTCCAGACAAGTGATTCTGCATCTCCTTCACATTCTCATTAGTCGAATCGAACCACTTCATCATCTTGTGCATCATATCCTCAATCCGTGACATACTACGCCCAACTTCCCTATTGCCAGATTCCCAATTTATAGGAGGAACATAAGGACCAACCCTATCATTTATGTTGCCATAGTTGTTCTAGTTGTAGTTGTTGTCGCGATTGTAGTTCCCATCCCGTACATATTGACCCTATCGGTTGTAGTTGCCATAGTTCTGATCTTGGTTTCCTTGCCCTTGGTGCCAATTATCTGAGTTGGAACCTTGGGCCTTGGCTCGGAAACCCCCCGTCTGATCATTCACCAAGTACGCATCCTCCTCATAGTAGCATTCCTCAACCGGTGGTGGTGGGGTCCTAGTAAAGTAATCCACCGTATTTACCTTTCTGAGACCTCTGCTTACATGCTTCAATACCAACCAAATTCATGTCCTTATCTCAGCCATCTCTTCACGAATATCTTTGGTAGATTGACTAGGTGCAGATTGAACTGCAAAAGTCCTTCTTCCAGTGTCTGACTTTCGACTGCTCCATGCTTTATTGTTTTAGGAAATCTTCTCCAGTTTCTCAGCGATCTCCTCAAAAGTGCACTCTCGATATGATCCTCCGGCGATAGTATCAAGCACAACTTTACCATTGTCATCCTGACCTCTATAGAAATACTTCTTTAGTGACTCATCATCAATACGGTGATTCGGAACACTTCTTATCAATGCAGTGAACCTATCCCACGAACTACTCATAGACTCTCTAGGTAGTGCCATGAAGTTATTGAGTTTATCTTTATGGTTCAGGTTCTTGGACAACGGGAAGTACTTGGCCATGAACACATTGTGCAATTGATCCCATGTATGAATTGAGTTGAAGGGTAGTTCAAAAAACCAAATCGCGGCATCTCCAGTAAATGATAGAGGAAAGACTCTCAACCCTATGATGTCCATATCCAATTCTAGTCACCCCACACAACTCTTACAAACACTCCTCAACTTGGCCATATACCCATGCGGATCTTCTGAAGCCATACCATCAAACAAACCCCTCGCTATAAGCATCTGCATCAGACTGCTAGTGACCACGAATGTTTTCCCTGGAGGTAGTGGAGGGAGAAAAATGGGTCTTTCTGATTCAACTATGTTAAACTCGACCCTATAGTTATCTTGCAGGCTTGGTTCTGGCGGATTCTACACCCTCAATGCATCTCCTAGTAGATTACCACCATGATCCTGAGTGTGCTCATTAACAACACCAGGAGGCTGCAACACAACTCTATCACCTTGATTTCCTCCGATTGGATTGACTTGAACCCCTACACTATTCATCCTTCGCAAAGTTTTGCTCAACTCCGGATCATATGGGGTCAATGGTTCCCTCGACTCCCTGTACTTGGCATACATTAGAGTAGAAACCTGTAGAAACAAAACCAAAAGTAAATGTAAAATTAGGAAATAATTGACTAAAGTTCAATAATGTAGTTAAACTTAATCTAAAATCCTTATTCCCCGACAGCGGTGCAAAAATTTGATACGCTCAAACTACACCTCCCTAAAGAAGTATAAGCGATCGTTGTCAAATAAAGAACCCAATTAGTAGGTTGGACTCGATCCCACAAGAAATATGGTTTAGACATAAACTTAACTCACTATTATATTCATTTAGTCAACTTATTTCCAAGACAAGTAAGTAAAGGGGGGTTTTTGTGAAACAAATAACTTGATTGTTGTTTAGATAACAAGTAAGCAAGATTCGAACTTTGGTTGTTATCAATGAGAGAGAGAAACTAGTTTGTATGGGTTGCCCATAAGCTCATAACGCGGTAATCCTAATAATAGTAATCCTTTCCTAGTGTATCACATGCAAAGTGGTAGGTTATGTATCCCCAAGCGCTTGGTCCGCCAAATAGGGAATTTCACTCTGCACCTTGGTCCGGTTATGTTTGTATAATTTACTATCCCTTACATTTACATCAAATTAGACATCACATCATTGTACGTCTTAGTTTTCACCCTCGCACCAATTGACATTAGAATATTATATAGTATCACACTAAATCTCTGTTGATAATTCGTTTCTTATTACCTACCTCCTTGGTCCGACAAGTAGCAACAAGGCGAGTTGTAATGCGTGCACTCGTTAAAAAGACTTCTAAGAGAAAGAATTATGAATGCATGCATCAACACTATTCAAGAATTACTTAGTTATTATTCATACTTTGTTAATCGATCATGGTTCCCACAACCCTAGTTGTGGATCTAGTTACTTATGCTTGGAAGAACACAATTCATATTTTGATAAAAAGAATTCATGAACTTACGTTTAGAGTAGAAGAAATCCAAAATCTCCAATTGAAATTCAAAGCCAAAATCTTTATAAACCGAAATCCGGAAATCAAATTGCTAAAGTTTGCAAGTTAATTCCAAAGAAAATACCAAGAACTAAAAGTAAACAATAATGTTTAACCCCTAAAAATGAGGTTTACATACCCTATTTATAGAAAAACTTGTCCTAAAATAAAGGAAACGAAATAAGGAAATAAACTGCTGGACGCGGCTTCGATCGACAAGACTGACCTACAGACCGTGGTTAGACCTACGGTATGTAGGTCACCTTCGTGGATGGCTCCTTATGCACAAATTCAGTTGTCATCTCTCTCAACCTCGTCCAAGCCTATTTCCTGCAAATATGACAAAATAAACATTGATTCAAATACAAAATGGCCCTAGACACACACAACTCTTAAGTGAAATGTATTAAAAATACTGTAAACTCACGATATATCAGTGTTCAACAATCGTAAATCAGTATAAAACCCAACAAAATGAGTTGGGATCGAATCCTACGGGTAGCAGTACGTGTTTTAAATTCAATTAGGAAGTGCAAACGTGGTCTAATCAACCATAGGAATAGAATTTATCAAAAAAAGACATAATCAAGTAAAAGGGGGTGACGCGACTGTCAGATGGGCGGTTTTGGTTTTAGTTATCAACTACCAATAGTCACAAACAATTTGAATTAACAATAAGGAGACGGATTCTTTGGATGAAATCAATTATAGGCAAATATAGGCATATGGGTAAATGCAACTATTAGTAAATAGCTAATTATTAGTGAGTAGGTTGGACTATAAGGGGGGGGGGGTAGTTTTCTCTCAAACAACTATCCCGAATCAGGTGATTTCTTTTGAACATCAACAAGCATGAAAATTAAGAACAACCCACAACGTAATCCATTCACTCTCTCTCGAGCTAAATATATGGCATTGGGCTTAGAATTTACTCTCTCTCGCTAAACCCACATAAACCCAATACCCACAAACCATCAATCAATAACCTTAGTTCTAAAAGCTCTCTCTCGAGCAAGCCAAGAACACAAATATATAACTGCATTTGCAACTACAATTCTTAAATTAAACCACAATTAAAGATTAAACTCACTTTTAAATAGCATTTAAACTAACTATTAGCAATACCCATAAACAAATTGAGCCCATAATCACATGATCACACCCCAAGAATTGGGGTTTTAGCTAGACGTTATGAAAAGCTAAAAACAGTTACCAAATTGATTATCCATCAACTGGATAAGAGTGATTTCGTCTTTTCAATGCTCCAATTTGATGAATCTTAGAAACCCACTTCTAAATTCTCAAAAGTGAACTTCTCCAATCCTTCAAAGTCTTCTAAAACTCTAGAGAAATTTTTTCTAAAACTAAGTTAATTTCTCAACATTAGTTCTGATACTAAAATAAAATGTTCAAAAACTTATTTATAGTCGACAAAAATGTACTACGAATAGCCATTCGGCGAAGTATGTCGTGCTCGCCAAACCACTCGACGAGCCGCCTTATGATCTGTTGCATCGCCTTTTCGCCTTGGTATTCAACATCCTTGGGTTCTATATCTTTGGGAAGATCTATCACTGCTTCGCGGAACCACTCAATGATGCGTCGCCTGCTTCTTTTTGTCGCCGACTTGGTTTCTTCCCTCAGGGTTGCCACACTGGAACTTTAAGCGGTGAAACTAGCCATTCGACGATTTACCAAATTCTCTTGGCAATCACCAGGCTTGCCTTTCTTCAATTCTTCAGTTTGTTTTGTTCCATTTTGCATGTTAGTGTCCTTGCTTTGTTCCTCAATCCATGTACCTGAAAATCAAGGATTTTTCAAGACATGTAACGGGGTTGAGTGTAAAGGTATGGTTATTTAGTCTCAGTGGCTACTACCCTCATGAAATGTGGTATGAACATCACTTTCTTCCTTTTCTTCAACATTTTAATCATGCTCATAATTAACCCCATTATTCAACTTCCAATGGACTACCAGACACCCCATTTGTTTTGCATTTTTCACTACTTTATTTCACAACTTTTTCATTCTTTTTCTTTTGCTTTTTTTTTTTTTTTTTTTAACATGGAGGGGTTCCATCTTTTTTTTCAAAACGATGGCTCAAAGGGGAATTTTTGACACTTCTTGATTTACCTTCTGTTTTCACCAAACCCCCAACTTAGGCTTTTGGCCTAAGTTGACTATTCAAACAAACCACACCTTATGGGAGTTATGGATGAATGGATAAAGAGGGGTCACAATTGTTCAAGTTTCTTCCAAGAAAAGGATAAGGCTCAAAGGGGTTCAAACAAGGTTCACACATCTGACAAGGTTGGCCACAAAAAGAGGTATATTGTCAAATTGTTTCACTTTTGAAGATTGTTGCCTAAGATCATTTCAAGTGCTTGCATGACTTAGTCAAACGGACCAATGGGGCGAATTCTAGGTGTCACCAGACACAGTGTTCAAGGTAAGCTCTTACACAAGGCATTGGCACCAATATCATGCGAGATTCATTAGAACTAGTGTGCAATTCTCATCACAAGAGACTTCATTCGATAATTGGCAAGTCACAACGACATGCAAAAAGTCCACATATTTTCTATGCAACTTCATTTGGCCTCATCGTAGCCGCACATTCATTTCATTCAATTAAGAGAACAATTTAAGTCAACGGTATTGATCTAACCGATACTCAAATTTGCACAAGAACAACCATAATCACACACAAAAGAGGTGGCACGAATTTTTAAAAATGGGTCAAAAACCATTTCCATTCAAAACAAGGAGCCACAAGCTCAAATATCCAAAAGATAAAATCAAAACACAAAACCCAATACATATACACAAAATGTAATCACAAGAGGTAGGTATGGAAATACCTCACCCCACCAACAAAAGAAAAGTAGTTTTCCTCAAATGCAACTAAAACAACCAAAAGACAACAAAATCAACAGAGAGGGAGGTAAAGAATAATCAAGTATACTCAGTCACTCCGTCTGTCGGGGAATTAATTCACGGTGTCACACTCTGGTCTTGGGCATCAGTGCCCGAGGTAACAGCAACACTTGCTCCATTAGAGCCTTCCATGTAAGTTTCTCTCAACGAAGTCTGCACAGTTGAATGCACCATAGCATCCTCAACCTCTGTTAGGCCCTCATATGTGGTTTCCTCCTAGATACTGAGTTGCTTCTCATCAGTCTCAGGTTCAAACTCTGCAGCCATATTAGCATCTCGAACCTCATCTCCGGTGGTAGCCGGAGGTACATCAAAATTTGCTGGCATATTTGTGCCTAGGTCATCAAGGATCTCCACGGTCCCAAAAATTATTGATATATATGTGGACTTCAGCTGGTCCACATCCTTTCTCAACACTAAAATTGTGGCCTTTAGGGTCGTCACCTCATGAGTGGCTCCCTCACCACTCTCACACACCTCTATCCTTACCAAGAGGACATCCATAGACTCTCTAAGAGGTTTCACAGTAGCATTGAGAGCTTTATCAATCATCCCACAGATTGTAGCCTCTAGACTGGAGGTACACACATCAGCATAATGGACTAGATGCCCCATCCGTAGTATCGTGGCATGGGTAAGCGGAGGTCGGGATGCAGTAGAACTAGTGACAAACCTAGGAAGCAGGGGAGTAGTAGAAAAACTCTGAGTCATAGAAGGGGCAGTACTAGAGATACATGAAGGCCCAGTGGCCGGAGTAGGCAATACTGCCTCTTAGGTAATGTCTAAATGTCAATAGTTGGGGATGTGTCCATCGGGGCTGCCTTCTTCTTCTCAGCCTCATCCTTCATGTACTCGGCCTCATCCTTCATGTACTCGGCCTCATCCTTCATGTACTCGGCCTCAATACACCGGATGTCAGTCGAGAAAGTGGGAATCACTTCCACATCTGTCTTATCATCACGTGGAACCCGATCATGTCTGCATAACTCGGTGATCAACACCGAAAGCTGGAGAGATGTCTGTTGCTGTCTAGCTCTTATGGCCATCTCCTATCTAATGATGGTACCAAGATTGATGCTCTTCTTGGCAATTATAGAACCAAGACAGGACGCCTTTGTGTGGTGGAGGATGGACTCATTCTGGGGAGACATGAGTGTGATACTGATGAAGTTGAACCAATACCTTGCTGCAACATTGAGGTCTTTCTTCTCGATTTGCACTTTGGCCTCGAGCCATCTAGGGGTGCTGTCAGATAGAAGATGAACCAGCCAGCTTTTCATGTGTTCCAAAGAAGTCCTCTTAATCATGCTCTAATAGTCATTGGCAATGTTTTTGGTGCACTCCAATACAACATTTAAATCCTCGTTATCGCACTTTATTTTTCTTTCCTTGACAACCACAGTCGACTGGCTAGAAAGTAATAGCCTTCCTCTTTCCCTTTGGCACTTGAACTACATAGGCAGTGTAAAACTCCTGAACCCAATTAGGAATGTAAGGGCCCCGGGGTTTAGTAAAGATCTCAAACCTGTGGGACTTGAGGGTACGCCATATTTCTGGGTTTCGATCTATCGCACCATTGATAGATAGCCTCTTTTCCTCGATAATAATCCTCAGTTCCTCTACCTTTAGTCTGTTGAGACACCGGGGAGGAGGACCCTGTGCAGGTGGTGCTGGGACCAAAACTTAATCTAAAACTGGAAGGGGAGGAGTGGACGGAGGTACCCGAATCCTAAAAGGATCATTCATCCTCTTGGAGCGTATTTTAGCTCTCCGGGCTAGTAGCAAATGATCATCCTCAGGCTTAGAAATTTCAGCCCGAGGGTCCTGGTATTCTCCCTCGCTCTTAGAGGTGGTAAGGTGAATAGCGTAGACTTCCTCACTATCGAAGCTGACCTCTGGTGACTCTACTACGGGAGCCTTTCCCTTTCCTTTGCCTTTCCCACCTGTGGTACAGTTCGGCGAGCTCGACCCATCTTACCAAACTGCCGAACATGCCAAATTTCAACCCCATTTCCCAAATTCAAGCCTGCAGCCCTCAAAATCAAAATCAAACTACACACTTATGTAATTAGAACCATACCCAATCGACCCATGCCTCCGGAGTACTCTAACTTTCCTCGGTTTGGCAAAAATTGGCCATTTGACAAATTTTGCCCTTAAGAATGACGTCAAACGCTCCATCATTGGGTAAAGTACGTTATTTAGCGCAATTGGGGCACTACTACAAATTGGGCCTACAACAATGATACCTATGGCAACGGTTCAAATTTCGTTGCCATAGAGGTCGTATTGCAACGGTTTCACCTGTTGCATAAGATACATGACGATATTGGTATATCATATTTTCCAAACCGTTGCAATTAAGAAAAAATTGTTGCCATAGAGTTGGTAGTGCAACGATTGTGCCCAACCGTTGCAATAGATTAGCTATAGCAACAGTATGTATATCTATTGCAACGCTTAGTTTTTCCCTCATTAGTTTTCTCCAACTTCACTAAACCACGCGCACTAAAACATTTACCAATATAATATTTTTCTTTTCCTAAAAACTACATATACAAAAAGAATAAATATTCCAGTAAAAACCCTTCAGTTCTCTTCATCGATGGCATTAGTATACAAAAAGCCCTAAAGAATTTTCTAAGCGGTGGTGTAATTTTCCGACCGGCGTATCCATTCCTCTGTTATGTAAAAACTTTTGGCAAGCATCGTCTTCTTCAGTTCAAAGCACCATCGTCAGTTTCATCCTGCGCTAGCTAGATGTTCCAATCCCTAAAATCGCTGGTGTGAGTTAGAACCCTAAAACTCCTAAATTTTGCTGCCCGATTCACTATACAACTTCTCAGAGCCGTAAGTTTAGGTTATCTTCCCTATTTACTCATGTATGTTTTGGATTTAGCTCTTAATTTGAAGTTACCCGCTTTGAACTATGAATTCACTTGGGTTAATTATTTGAACAATAGATTTTTAATAGTTTGTGGAAGAAGACGTTGAATATTATTGAAGGAACGTTCTTATTTCTTAAAATTATTGAATTTGTGGATGTTCATATAGATTTTCAATTAAAGATTTAGTCCGTGTTAAGTTGATGCATCTTAGAAAATAACAATACACTATTGTTTATATGTTTGAACTTTGGCTATCTATTGTAAAGTTTTTTTCAATTTTACTTATATGTAGATAGAAATCTGCCATGAATGAGTAGTGTTTTGATGTAAATTTGAGAAATTTATTATAACATCTAACTATTGGTTGGTGTTGTGCTATGAGAGTTTTGGGCCAAAAACATTGTTTAACTATATCTAAAACATAATGTACATCCTTTAACTAGCATAGTTAATAAAAATCATCCTTAATGTATTTGAAACTTAGCAAAACTCATCATTCCGTTTAACACTCGTTAAAAAACCAACAGACACCATCCCATGTGCATGACACATGATTCCAAGCACCCCAGAAACCAGCCTGTTAGACTAGCCATAAGTCATTTTCCCTAATTGCTTCTTCTTCTGGACAACTATAGTTTTTCTAGATAAGCTCTTTCATGTGTCCATTTTAGGAAGAAAGAGAGGCATGAGACAAATTAAAAATGGGAGGGGAGTGTTTGCCGGCATATAATCAAAAAATTAAAGTTGTAGTTGTTTGGAAAAAACTGAGACATGTAAGAAATTAAGGTTTATGCAATTTGTTGATGGTCGCCGTTAATTGAAGAAGTTGTACAGTGCAATAAGAATTTTGTTTGCTAGGTTTTGTGAAAATGGAGAGAGTGAAAATACATATTAAAATAGCATGGAAAGAACGTTTTGGTGCTAAACTTTAACGGTCAGAAAGCATAAAAAAATGCAAGAACAAGTAATAGATGAAGAGAATCTTTGATTTGCATTCTTAAAAAAGCTGGACAAATAGTGAAAACAGAGCATGATAACAACAAATTAATAGCTTAATCTTGAGCTTCAAATTGTCCAAAGAAACTTTTATTACAATTTTGATAACCTAAAGTATATCTTAAATTCGTTTATTTAACAAAGCTTTGCCACTAGAAAATAAAAATATTGACAAGGATAAATGGGACAGAATCTGCAAAGTTCTTAGCCCAGAAAAGCTCTAGTTTTTATTTG